>VZZY01025328.1:5607-74542 GCA_013400335.1 Eurystomus gularis | reverse complement strand
TTTTTTAATATGAAAATACTGAAATACTTACCCTTTTGCTTTATTTGAATTTATTCTTTTTAATTAAGAATATTTACAATGGCTATTTTTTCCTTGCATATTTTTTTCTTATATAACACATTAATTACAAGAAATATAACTTCAGCCTTTTCAGATCAGAACATTTTGCTTTAAAATATCATAAATTCAGTCCTTAATCCTTTGAAATCTGGTCAGCATCCATTTATTGACTTTTCAACTCAAATTTTGGAAAACCAAATGTTTACTATTCAGCTGAACATTGGATCTCATTTTCGATTGCTCTATTGCAATGTTCTAATATTTTCTCAATGTTTAGACTCTTTTTTTTTTTTAATAAAAGCATGAAAACTGTCTTCCAGCCTCCAGAGTGCTAAAGGATAGGCACAGTGGGTGAAAAAGGAACAGGCTAGTAGGGAAAGTTTATTAGTTCGTTTACCATTGTATAGCATGGAGATGGTAAGTTTGATTACCCTTTCTTGCTCCAACTGTATATAACATTGCACTGGTCAGAAGATGGTGACTAAAGAGTATGCAGGACCCAGGGTATGGGGTGTTCTTTGATGGCTGTAATTTGTCCAATCTGCACTGCAAATTCAAGGCTGGGAGATGCTCAAAAGAAATTGTATAAGGTCTCAGTGCAGAGATGAGCCTTGAGAAGCTGTCTTTAATTGGGGTCCTTACAATCTCTCCTGTGTACTGTGGGCCCAAATGATATTTTAGAAACCTAGAATCAAAAGCTCTTCAGAAAGTGGCAATTTGCCTTTTTCATTTGTCACCTGTAAACAACGCCACTTAATTATTTTCCTAATCTGACTTATGACTACTTTTTTGACTCAAGCATTATATTACTTTTGCATATGGAATATAGGTGCAAGCAGAGAGAAGAACAACTAGAGAAACCCATCTTCACTGTATATTAATACTAATCTGTTTCTCAATTTCTGGATTGGGTAGCAAGAATAGTGCACTCCTGAGGTGTTGCTGACAACATGGAGAAAAATAAAGGAAATCCAGGACTGGGGATTTATAGGACATTAGCTACAAATAAACTTATTTTAATGATACTAACTAGAGACTAGATATGATCTAAACAATAGATGATCTCTATAACTCTTTTTTTTTTCTTTTTTTCCAAACATATACATGACAAATCTTTGACTGATAAGAGAAGATAGAAAAGAGCAGAGCACAATGCTTTGAATCAAAGGGCCCTAGATGGTATTACCTTCATTTCAGGAAGATAATCAAGAGATCAATCTGATGATATAAAAGCTTCAAAGGAGTTAATCTTAAAAATGGAGAAATATTTGCTTTAATGAAAAATCTGCTTGTTAGAAATTTTCCTTGTTTATAGCAAGTAAAAGTTAAGGTTATCCTATGTGCATTTTTCCAGAGCAGGTAGTGGGTGCGAGGCATGCAGAAATCCTGGTTAAAAATTTAAAAACCACAGAACCATAGAATCAGAGAATCATAGAATATTTTGAGTTAGAAGAGACCTTAAAGATCATCTAGTTCCTACCCACCTGCCCTGGACAGGGACATCTTCCACTAGACCAGGTTGCTCAAAGCCCCATCCAACCTAGTCTTGAACATATCTAGTTTTGGGGCATCTACAACCTTCCTGGGCAACCTGTTCCTGTGACCCATCAGCCTCATAGTGAAAAACTTCTTCCTACTTTCTAACCTAAATCTACCCCGTTTCAGTTTAAAGCCATTACCCCTTGTCCTATCACTACAAGCTCTAGTAAAAAGTCCCTCCCTAGCCTTCTTGTAGGCCCCCTTCAGATACTGGAAGACCTTAGGGAGGTCTCCCTAGAGCCTTCTCTTCTCCAGTCTGAACAAGCCAAATTCTTTCAGCCTCTCTTCATAGGAGAGGTGTTTCATCCCTCTAATCATCTTTGTGGCGCTACTCTGGACCCTCTCTAACAGGTCCATGTCCCTCTTTTATTGGGGACTCCACAGCTGGAAGCAGTACTGCAGGTGGGTTCTCATGAAAGCAGAGTAGAGGGGGAGAATCACCTCCCTTGACCTGCTGGTCATACTTCTTTTAATGCAGCCCATTTGCACATTGTTAGCTCATGTTGAGCTTTTCATCAAGCAGCACCCCCAAACCTTTCTCCTCAGGACTGCTCTTAATCCACTCATTGCCCAGCCCACAATTGTACTTAGGGTTGCCCTGACCCAGGTGCAGGACCTTGCACTTGGCCTCGTTGATCTTCATGAGGTTGGCATGGGTCCACCTCTCAAACCTGTCAGAGACCCTCTGGATGGCTTCCAGCATGTCCAGAAATATGTTGGTTTTTTTTCTATTAAGGAAAAGTAAATTTTAATCTAACTCTTGAACAGTACTTTGAAAACCAATGAAGGGGAGTGTGTGTGGGGAGGATAAAGTATGTTCTTTTCTTGCATCTAAATAAATCTTTCATTCTGTATTGCCAGGCATAATAATAAAGGGAAGAAGAGTCACTCCATCCAGTATAGCTCACTGATAAGAGCTTTGGTTTTCTTTAAAAACTGAGCAATTTTGAATCCAGCTGAGAGCTCCTTTGCCTAATTCAGAATAAATGAATGTTCTAATGATATAATCTTATGTTCTTACTGCTTCAGATTATTTACCTGTCTATTATTATGGTAGTTAGAATACTGTATTAATTTTACTTTTTGTTACTTTATTCTTTAACATAAACCTTACTAAAAGTTCATTCTGTTCCCGAGTGATTTAAAACAGAGAATTTTGTTTATAAGATAACTGCTTTTCCATGACAATTTTTTTTTTGTGACGTTGCTGAATCTAATTAATTTTAATCACGTGGCAGTCATGTCTTTGAGAAGATCATCATTCTTATTAGATACTAATTTCAAGAGTGCTTTCAAATAAACAAAAAGCTGTAAGATGAACATTCAGAACAATGTCACCGTAAACTGTCAAATTCTCATAATTTTAGTCTGCATATCTCTTACTCTTGAGTTAATAGAGAAGAAATATCTAACTTACAGTAGCTTCCAAAATATAGAATTGCAGGTGATGCAACTAACTAAATTTGGAGGAAACATTCTGTGGCTTCTTTTTGAAATTATGAAATTTAAAGTTATTTTCTTTCTTTTCTTCCCATAGTTTTAGCTTCTGTTTTATGTCAAATTAGGAACTTTTCAGTTAAAGTTTTTCATAGTGCTGTGCTATTTTTTCTATTAATTTCTTTACTATGAGGGTAGTGAGACAATGGGGCAGGTTGCCTAGAGAAACTGTGGGTGACCCAACACTGGATGTGTTCAAGACTAGGTTGGATGGGGCTTTGAGCCTGGTTTAGTGGAAGGTGTCTGTGCCCATGGCAGGAGGGGCTGGAACTAGATGATCTTTAAGGTCCCTTCCAACTCAGATAGTTCTATGGTTCTATTCAGGGAAAAAACCCCAAACAAACAACGAAGAAAATCAGAGGATCTTGAGGCAGATCCTCCTGTATTAATTGTAAAAGTAATTTCCAGTAGCTAGGGTAGGATTACTACACTTTTAGTCTAGCATTCTGAGTAAGTAGAAACAGGAGAGGAATATTTATATTCTACTTCTTCATGAAATGCATGTAAAGGCAGAAATACTACTAGTGAAAAAGAAAATATTGAGGTAGGCATTCCTGTTCTATGCAATAGCTGTCTTCTATTTTGCAGTTTTTTGGTTTTTCAACATGTGAGCCTTGACACAATACTCCAGTGGTGTAGCTGCTTGCTAGTTGCTTATCACCAAAGCTGTTGTTTTGGAAGCCTCTTCTGGTCACACCTCGAGTCTTTGCTTGGGATTGCAATAATATCTGTTCCAGAAAAGTGCTTCAGTGAAGATTATTGAAAATTACTACTTTTATTTGTTGAAAATCATTACTCTGCCCAGACTACTGACAACAGCAATCCAAGTGCACCTACACATGGGAGTCTGAATGTGTGCTTGACATTATAGCGAAATGGAAGTCTAATCAATGGAGTTCACTGAGTCTACGTATCTATTCACTTCAGCCTGAAACAGAAGACAATTTCTGGTTAAATTAGTATTTTTGTAGATTCCATATACTATAATCTGATTGTAGAAAAACGCACATCTTAATTTAAACATCTTATTCTATTACAGAATCTCAACTCTTATGTTCAGTCCAAATCTCCAAATATAGATAATTTAGTGCCATTTGAGATGTCACACAATATCTGAGACATCTACATGAGATTGGCAGATTTGCCACTGTATTT
Organism: Eurystomus gularis; assembly: GCA_013400335.1. NCBI lineage: Eukaryota > Metazoa > Chordata > Aves > Coraciiformes > Coraciidae > Eurystomus > Eurystomus gularis. The sequence continues at coordinate 70,291 of VZZY01025328.1, read as the reverse complement.
AGAAGACTTGTGTCCTTCTGCTTTGGCATCTGAAGGGCAAGTGCTGTACACTGAAGAATCTTGGTGGCTTTGTATGCCCAATTCTAAGCATATCTTTACAGTAATTTGTTGTAAACTTTTATTAGAGTGCCCTTTCTCCCTTTTTCTGATGTGAAACTAACAAGTAACACAACAAAGAATCTAGCCTTTAGTGTAGCAGCAGTGAGATCTCAATCATTACACTGAAAGGTTATATAAATATTTGGATTCAGAAAAATTAAAATACTTAACAGAACTGTGATCTTCTTATATGGGAAACACAAAACTAAATTCAAAAGTTATGCACGGAGTAAATTACATTGTTATCCTCTCTAGAAAGAAAATAAAATACATTGAAGAATATTTATGTTCCTTCTAGTTTTTCATTCATATCCCAGAAGTGTTAATTTGAAGCATCAAGTGTCACAGGGAGTGTACAGCTGATACTTTTGATGCCTAAGTCTACAGTTTAGACAAATACAAATCCTTCCTACATCAACTGATGTGCACATTTCATGCATATATTCAAGTGAGGATTCATATTCTATATATATAAAGAACTTGATTCATACAACAAGGTAATGAACTGTAGCTAAAAGCCTTTACTTGGAAAGATTAGAGCACTGGAGAATGATGCCAAGTTGACATTCAGTATTGAACTCCATCCTCTGGGAATACTTGCTTGGAAAATACTGAACACTAAATGTTAGTTAACTTGTTAAAGAATGAGAGTCTGGAGGAACAAGATCTATTCAATCTCACCTTTAAAGTTATTCTGATTAAATTACTCAGCTAGTAACTGAGGAAGTGACTGAGATATGGCCTCTCTAATTACTGGCCCATATTTGGTTTCTAGACTGGTGAACAGTTAACGGTTACATGTACATGAATAGCTTTAACAAAGCAGACTAAAAGTGACTCAGAATAATTTATAGGACACTTTCCTGATAAGTGAGAAACACAAAGCTTCCAGCAGAGAGAGATTTTGAATCCTTGCTTCTCACATCTCGTGCTAGTGCTGGATGCATTGGTAAGACAAGATTTGTAGGTGGATGCAATAAGCACCAATTGCTAGAGAAGATATAAGAAATAACCTAAGGTTTGGTGGTGAAGCCTGAGCAGCCAGGGTTAGAACAATGACACCTCTGGGAGGGATGTTTCTTTTGCATAAATGTAGGAAAATCAGCATCGGTTTTAGCCTGGCCTCTTTTTTTCTCCACGCCATATACTCTTTGTGTTAAAATGCAACATTTGGTATCATCTATGCTTTAATCTAATAAAAGCTATTAGTTCTACCTGCACACTGTACACCTAACTTTTACTGATAAATCAACACTGCTAGGTGTCTATCAGAAGTTTGTGTACCCTGACTGATGCAGAATAGGGAATAAACAGGAGGAATTAGAGATCTGCATGCAGTTGCTGGGCTACAGTTTTATTGGAGGGACATAATCTCTAGTAACATCCTCATAGATAAACTGAATGAAGTATAGCATATATAGGTGAAAATGAGATTAATTCAAAACTGGCTGAACTGGCTCAGAGGGTTGCCCATCAGTGGGTATGAAGTCCAGCCAGAGGCCAGTCATTAGCCATGTGTCCCAGGTATCAATACTGGGGTCACTACTGTTGAACACCATCATTAGTGAACTAGATGATGGGACAGAGCATAATCTCAGCAAGTTTGTGATGGTACAAAACTGGGAGAAGTGGCTGATACACCAAATGGTTGTGCTGGCAGAGGACAGGTCGGAGAAATGAAAAAATATTAATCTCACAAAGCTTGATGAGACAGAAATGCGAAGACCTGCTTCTGTGGAGTAATAGTGCAATGGATCAGAAATATTTTGGGGGATGACCAGCTGGAAAGCAGCTTTGAAAAAAAGCCCCTGAGAGTCCTCATGGTCATAAAGTCAAACAATGCCAGCAATGTGCTTTTGCCACCAGGAAGGCCAACATCATCCTGGGCTGCATTAGGAAGAACATCATTAACAGGTCAGGAGATGTGATTCTTTCTACTCAGCCCTGGTGAGACACGTCTGGACTGTTCTGCCCAGTGCAAGGAGTTATAGACGTACTGGAGTGAGTCTAGCAAAGTGCCATGAAGGTGACTAAGGCATTGGAGAATCTTTTATACTAGGAGAGGCTGTGAAACCTGGAACTGTTGAGCCTGTAGAGGATAAATCTTATAGACATCTGATGGATCTTTATAAATGTCTTATGGGAGAAAGTAAAAAGGGTGGAGCCAGACTATTCTTGGTGGTATCCACTGAAAGGAAGAGAGGTAGTGGGCATGAAAGGAAATGCAAGAAATTCCCTTTAAACAAATCAAAAGACTTTTTTTATTATGAGGATGGTCAAACGCTGCAACAGGTTTCCCAGGGAAATTGTAGTTTCCATTTGTGGAGGTGTTTAAAGCCCCACTGGACATGGCTCTGAACAGTCTGCTGTAGCTGTCCCTGTTTTGAACAAGGAGTTTGAGCATGGACAAGCTGACACAGAGGCCTTTCCAACCATAGCCGTCCTGTGACTCTGTAATTGTCTAAATTCTATCCTTCCACCATTACAGCTAAAGAAAATGCCACTAACTATTGTGACATACTATCGACTGAAGAGAAGATGCTGAGCAATGTTTCTTCCCCTGAAAAGTGTGAAAGAGATGTCCTTTTAAAAGTGTTTTGTTCTAAGATATAGCTCATAAATGAAAACTGAGGGAAGCTACCTTGTTGTTAGGTAAATGTCCATCTTTGAGGGACAGATGGGACCCAGAAAGTTCTGCTCAGTCTAAACTCTGGTTTATTTGGCTCTATGACCAACACCTTGGCTCTTGTGAATCTTTTTCTTAGGACATTAATTACATTAGGTGAGAAACTGAGGGTCATGAATTGTGAATTATCAACAAAAATTTTGAGGTTTTGGTGAGATATTACTAAATGAATCAATGGTAAAGCTTACACAGATAGAAAAGGTGAGAATCTCATTTTAAAATTTGTTAATGCAATTCACATATAGATGCGTTTGATAGTTTAAGATGCTAACTGAGATACTGAAAGATGCAATATATTTGGAAAAATGAGGTAGATCTTTTCAGGTGCTTTGGTGCAACCAATAAGACCCTAAATATGACACTGAAGAAAGACTGTTTCTGATACAGACTGGATCTACGTGGTTTATGACACTGTATATGCTTCCAAAGAATACAAATACAGTTTTAACAAGTCAGAATTGAGTGATATGCTAAAGTCCTCCCAACTTCAATTCAATACAAAAATATCCATTGCTTTTCTGGTTGAGGTATAATTGTAAAAAAAGCTAAACAAACCCATGTGACAACATAAATTTGATCAGGATCAGAATGTAATTCCAAACTTGAAATCCATGTTATGTACAGAAAGATATTTTAAGCATGTTTTTACTAGGGACCAAATTATTTATTTATAATTTTAACAGTAGGGAAATAATGTTAAATCACATTGTGCTCTCCATATCTGTCCAATCAGTCACATAAGCTAACAGAGGAGGTAGAGGTGTAATGTACTGCTGTGCACATTACTCACCAATTCCAAAAGAATTTTTCATTCATTGGAATTAACTATAATCATGCCTTTAGTTTCTAAGGAGTCTAATGTTCCTTTGCTGGATATTGGAAAATGTAACTTTTTGTATCCATACAGTTTTGTGAATTTGTAAATTTTGTGATTGTTCTAACAGGTGCACGCCTATCATCTTTAAATGATTTCTCTTAGTTTTCCCCCAAAATATAGCTTCTTATTTCAATTTCCTTTTGAGGTACAGCCTTATTAAAAGCACTAACAGTGACTCTATTGTATAAATAATGAGTCTTCATGCATTTTCTTTCATATGAGTTCTTTCCTGTTGAGCTTGTGAGAAACATTTAGATGTTGTATTGCCTTGTATGAATGTTAATATTTCTTTTTGTCATAAACACAGAGAAATACATGGAGACATTCATTTTTGTAGATGTCTTTTTATATCATTTACTTTTTATTTAATTAAGAACTCTTTTCACTGAACCCATAAGCTTCTTAAAAATTATTAATAGCATGCAAAGAGGAATATTTCATCCATTTGTTCCTGTCAAGGAATGTCACAGGTGACATACCTGTTACATGGAAATCTCATTTATATCTTGCTTCCTTTGGTATGGAGGACAAAACCCAACCAACCAAACAGAAGAACTCCTCATCACTGATTCAGATGCTCCAGAATATATTTGGTAAAGAACAGCACTTCTTCTGGGTTATGTGGATGCTGAAAACACACACCTTTGTTACTCAAGTATCCATTATGACTACAAGGCCCCTGGCACAGGATAACCTTCATATGGTTACATATATAATGACTCCACTTTTGACCTTAAAATTCATTTTTTCCAACCCACACATCCAAATAAAACTCATTAGATTTAGCAAGACATCATGCTGATATCAATGGATATATTATCTAGATGGCAATGCAGTCAGCAAATTCTAGAAAATAAAGCCTGTTTGTTGGGGTTTTTTTCTAACTGGAGAGGCTGCAAGTTTCAGAGTGGCACTTCAAAATGCAATGCTAGTTTTATCTGGTTTGTTAATTTTTTTCTTCCATTCACCATTTTTTGATGTTGTTAATATTTTTGTATTGATACTGTTTATTGTTACTATTGAACTCCTCTATGTAAAGATTTAGCTTGTTGCAAAGGGCATTGCACTGAAAAGTGGATTTAGTTATTGTTTAAATGTACTCTTCTGTTTCTCAGCTGTACTAAAGAATAGATTGTTCCTTAGGAGAAAAACCATTATTACAGAGTTCCTCAATGCACAGAAAGGGAGAGCTTGTATCTATTCCAAGCTTCTGGTCTTCAGCAGCAGATGCAATATTATCACAAACATTTTAAATTTAATTGTCTTTTGTTAGCCAGCATGTCCAACTTCCAGACTGCTGTTTATCCCTACTCAAGCAACATTCCTGCTTTGTCCTATTAATGTGGATTTTGATTATGACTTGAACTCCCTCTTTTTGCTGAGTCAGTTTACGGTTGTACTGGTCCTTCCTGCTTATCAAGTAGATACTGTCATTCACTGCACCGTAGAATGGTTTGGATTGGAAGGGATCTTTGAAGATCATCTAGTTCCATCCCCTCTGCCATAGGCAGGGACATGTTCCATTAGACCAGGTTGCTCAAACGCCCATCCAACCTGCTCTTGGACACTTCCAGGGATGGGACATCCACAGCTTCTGTAAGCAACCTGTTCCACCACCCCACACAGTAAAGAATTTCTTCCTTATGTCTCATCTAAATCTACTCTCTTTCAGTTGAAAACCATTGCCCCTTGTCCTGTCTCGACAAGCCTTAGTAAAAGGTCTTTCTCCATTTTTTGTAGAAGCACCCTTTATATATTGAAATGACATAATAAGCCTTCTCGGAGCCTTCTCTTCTTCAGGCTGAACAAACCTAAATGTCTCAGACTTTCTTCACAGGAGAGGCATTCCAGCCCTTGGATCATTTTGTAGCCATATATTGTATACCATTCTATTTCTTATTATTTAGCTTAAAACAAATTTCTACCTATGTTCCACTGCACTTTCTTTATGACCATTTTTCCTTCCCATCTTACCCATCTAATTTTAGTATCAGTTCTGAAAGAAAATCAGGAAATAATACCTATTCTTTAATTCTTTAAAGTTAGAGCTTTAGCCCTCACTTCATCACAATCCTTTATGGCACTACACAAGCACATGCTAAGCAGCTGATTTTGCAAGACAAATGATTGAATACAAAAGGGTCAGAGAGGGCTTTTAAGAGCTTTCAGAGCATATGTGAAGAGAATGATGACAATTACTTTTAAAAATAATTTATCTACCAGCATTTGTATGGTGCTCAGCAGTACAGCATCCACTCAAAAGCATTGATTAATCTATTCTCATGGCAACCACACAAATGAACCAAATGTTAGACTCTTCATTCACAAATGGGCATTTGAGTACCACATGAAGTCAGGAAAATGCCACCTTTGGTTGGTCAGTTTGAAATGTGTTGTTGAATTTCAGAATAGCAGAAATGAATTCCAGAATATGCAGCATCCCACTGCAAGTCTTTGGCAGCTGTGAGCAGTCAACAGCTGAGGATGCTGGCAAATGCTAAAGCAAGTACTTTCATACACAGGTGGATGACACATCCAGAATGACCACTCAGTTTTTCATTTTAGCCAGTGTGCTTTTGCCTCGGCTCACAGGGGAAGAGTTACAATGAATCAGAAGTTAGCCCAGTGTCTTACCCTACAAATGCTGCATTTGATTCTGTCATTTTAGCAGCTTAGGTTGTGTTTGCAGCCTACAGAGAACAAACAGAAAAGATGAATCCTGGGTTTGAGTATGCCTTTTCTTGTACGTTCTAGCAGATAGACTTCTTTATCCACTTTTTTCCCTTCAAATGAAGTCATAGATTATATTATAGAACAGCAGTGACTCTAGTTCAGCAAAGATTAGAACTTGCCTCAGTTTAAATTGAATGATCTAAAAGAAATCAAGGCGAATATTCATTTGTTTTATGTGTTTACTCAGCTAGCTGAAGTGAAGCCTAAATTAATGAATGTGACCTGTGATTTGCCTGGCATTTGGATGCTGAATATGTTATGCCAAGCACAGATTTGCAGTGCAGACCATGAAGGTTTTTGCTTTCATGCTAGTCCCATCTCCCCTTCTGTGGAGCTGGCATCACTCAGTCCACTCAGTACATCCCTGCAGTTTCTGGCTCCTCAGAGAATCTCTGTTACTGTACTGGGAGTCAAAGTGGTGCCAGCACTGTGGCAAGGGAGAGGGATAGAGCAGCCTCCAAGCCAGAAGGGCTGCGTGTACTGTGTCTCTGCCAGCTGAAGGCTAATTCCTCATGGGGCAGGCAGCCTGCTGTGGCTGGGCAATGGGGCAGAGCCTGGGCTCCAGAGGAAGATGAGACAGCAGGGTACAGTACCTGCAGTGGGGCTCTACTCACTGTTTCTCTCATGGCTGCATCTATCCTTCACATTACAAAATTCTCTTCTACAGAATAGAATTTAATATCAGAGAACTAATTTTCACACTAGGGTATGGAGTGATTAGCAGCTTGTGTACTGCTCCCTGCAGCACAGCACAAATGAGATGAACCCAGAATGTCTGCAAGCATCAAATTACAACCATAAAAACAAACAAACAAACAAACCCAAAACATTTTAGTGACATTCAGGTCTTTTCACTCTGCATTATTTTTGATTTGACCTGCAGCTCTGTTGTATTTTCAGCTTCTTTGTCACTCATCCAAAAGAGTCCCTTAGAATTCAGAGAAGAACTCAAATATTTGGTGTCAGTCAAACAATGAAATTAAAATAAAATAAATAAAATTAGATTTTCCACGTTATACAAGGGAAGAAAAACATTGTGTCAGGAAGTTACTAGACACCAGAATTTTTAAATACAGTGATCTGAAGAGGCAAGTGAGCATTTAGTGGAAGCCAGTCATTTACTACTTCTGAAATCTCTTTTCTTACATATCTTGAGAAAATCTGCCTCTGTCTTTGAAAAGTTATGCCATGTTTCTTAATCCACTAACAGAAGGATATGAAAGTCAGGATGCTTAAGCCAGTTTTGTTAGTAGCAAAAGTCTAAGTTTAAGGCTAATGAAAATTATGCCCTTGCTGGCAGGTTTTGGCCACTTAATTGAGTATGAAAAGCAATACAGCATTTAAATTACTATCAGCAAAACTGGTGTGTTCTTCCTCTTTGAAAGGTCTTTGAAACCTGTTTTAATGCTCAGATGTCACAGATACTTTAAAAAACAGATCTGGTTTTGGAGGATTTTATGAAATATTGATTTTTTTCAAACCTCTAGCTACTTTATCATTACAGTGATTTCTAGTGTTATATACTGTTATGTAATTTATCTGCAGCACAAGTTTGTACTTTGATATATCTGATTTTTTCCCTTTTTTTTTTTATTTGTGAAAGTATCTGGAGAATTCATTCAAGTCCTCACTGCAATCTTTGCTGAAACAATTCTACTATTACTTTCCATCTATTTTCTTCTCACCTGTTTCTGAAGTACAGAGTATTTTTGTTCAAGTTTTGTTGACTTGTCACTATATTAACTGTATTGCCTCCTTTTTCTGTCTCTATCTGCCCATTACATAGAAAGAATATCAGCAACCTTTCCTAAAGGTATATATTTAATAAATAACCTGTCCTTTCCTGGCTTATTGAAGTTGATAGTCTCTGTAAAACCATTTATTTTGTTTCTTCAGACTCAATGAACACTAACAGCACTCCTGGACTAGAACTGCTGGTCACATACAGAGGTCAACTAACTCCTGGGATCTCTTTCCTCCTGCAGAGCACGGAGAGACTGAAGACACAGTAAATAGTTGTGTTGTGCCCTCTAGGAGTTCACAATGGAATATAGTCAGTCTCCTTTTTATGGCTGTAATGTATCCTGCAGAAAATCCTTTATGAGCTATAGAAACTAATTACAATAGCTTTGTTCTGTGACAAATTGGGGGAGGGTGAACACTGAAAAAATTGATTAAAAGGAGGCTGCAAAAAAAGTATTTGTTGCAAAACCCCATATTTACCATGAAGTGATTATGTTAAAAATAAATTACCATGTAACTTCTACTTATTTTTCCTTAACGGCTTCTTGGAAGACAGTAGCTTGGGCTTAGCTGGGAAATCATATAGACTAGAAGTAATCATGATGGGCTGGGATTTTTTATATATGGAGTTTTAATCTGGCAGCATATATCCTTCTCTTAATTCTTAAATATCTCTTAATACATATATATATATATATATAAAAACTTTATCAAGGTGGTGAGTGAGGGAGAACGGAAAAAGTTCAACAAGAAATGGCTTCCTGGATGGGAAAACCAAAACAACTTGTGTCCATAGAAAAACCTTCTTAGCTGTCATTTATTCTTTACTGTTCTTTTCAACAAAAGAACACATTTAGCTGTAGGTGATTCTACAGTCAAAAGACAAATTTATCAGTTTAAAACTTTAGCTGAGTTAAGTTCCGAACTTTGCAAATTCTTATACAAAATTTTTAAATGGGCAATAAAAATAATCTTTGGATCAGTGGGACTCCTCCAAGAAGAAATATGATTGAGTTGAATTATTGGAGGTCAGACGCTCTTTTTATGTTTTCTCTCTAGGAGACACTCAGCAATGGCAGAGTAAACCATGGGAGCTGGGTGATGTTGGTGAACAAAGAAGCCAGCTCCAGAAATCCGAACACTTTGCTTCAGAGACCCATTAGCTAACTGAATATGTCAATAAGGCAGTCACAGAGCAAGCTAATGTAGCACTTAGTAGAGCCTGGAAGGTGGAATTGTGAGCCCTTTGCGATGGCACACAACACATTCTCTAGACTGCTAAACATGGGGGTAATACCTGTAAAATGGCTTATAGCCAGTGTCCCCTAAAGAGGAGTGGCACAGCCACATCAGCAGAGCCACATCCCTGATGTACAGACAGAATAACAGGCCAAAGAAAAGGGGTGGGATACATCTACACAGGTTTAAGGAAGAGAGTGAGGACGTTGAGAATATCTCTTTGTTCAGCTTCAGCCAGATGTTATTTAACATGGTTATTCCAGAACTTTTTGGTTGCTTTTCAGCTCTTCAAGTGACCTGTGGCTGCTCAAACCCAAGAGCAGGTAATGTGTTGCCCTTTGTTCGTGAACATTTGGCCAATTGGATTAGAAGAGGCAGATGTGTTTCAACAAAATGTTTTAGAAAACATAGCAGATAAGCTAAGCAAAGAAGACAGTGGTGACAGAATTTGCCTTTCCTAAACAGGCTGAAGTCCAACTGTTGTTCCTGGCAACAACAACCCAGACTCAATCAAACCCAGGTGCAGAATCAGCCAGCTTGGAGGAGAAGTGTGTTTACATCTGCCCCTTTCTGACTCTTAAGGCTCTGATCAGAGGGAGGAACATGCTGTTAGGAGATAAATTTCCCTCCTTCTAATTATAGGCCTTGCCATCTTCTGCCCACTTCAAGTGTAAATCACCTAATCATAAACAATTCCTCTTCAAAGCTCAACACACATTGGATGTAATTCCCTGACAACACCAATCTGTTCACAGTACTGCATGCAAAGGCCAGAATACCAGTAAAGATCTTCCAGCCTGCTGAAAGAGAGAGGATTGAAGAAAGAAAATTTAAAATACAACAATAAACCACAAAAGACATTACTCTTGCCACCTCTTAGCAAGGAAGAGAGCTAATACCAGAAGACTAGCAAATTTCAACAATTGAACAAAGCAGAAAAAGACAGAAAATGCTTCCTTTTCCATTGGTAAAAAACCCTAAACCTTGACACACACATTTTTTCCCTTCTAGTAATTTGTAAAGCAAGTAGAAGGCAGATGGAGACTGTTGATAATGATTTATTTACATCAGAAACCCTCAATTATTCAGAGTGACGAAGTCATTCTCACTACTAAACTGTACAAAGAGAAGATCACATTACTGCCATATTTGCCTCTTTTTTTCCCTCCTCCCTCTTTGTGTTCTCATGTGGTATCCAATCCTAAATTAGGTTCTTGATCTTTTCGGGAGTTGTCTGTTCAAGTAAGGTACTGCCCATGAACTGTCCTGCAGAATTGGAATGGTGAGAAAGGTAACCAAAGTATTACTGACAGGAAATAGTACGTTTTCCAAAATGTTAGGATAATGTGCTACTGGAACATGGTTTGACAGTAGTATGTCAATTCTGTCATTGCTTCTTTGGGAAATATCAAAGTACTAATATCAAGTGCAACAATAATAATAAGGCAGTATTATTCGTAGTGTTTTTGAAGCGACGGTCGATATCAAGACCAGCATCCAACTTTACATTGATGTATCTCCACCGAATGAAATAACATTCATTCTGATTTATGCCAGTATAGGGGGAGAATGAAATTAGGCCTTAAATTTCATACCTGTCTTGAACTCCTGGCAAGAAGGTTGGAAATGCTTACCATATTTATCACTGCCAAATTGTTAAGTCTAAAAGTAATAATACTCCAAAATGATGAAACTGTATCTCATAACTCAACTTTGCAAAATTTTCTGTTACATGACAGTAAATAAGCCTGAGGAGTTATTTATTTATATATTTAGTATGTTGATTTATCAAGAAGAATTTGGGAAAAATGTCTCTCCCATTGTTTTTAGATTGCAGAAAATATATTAACTTTTTATCTAATTATCACATAAAGTGGGCTAAAGATCAGAAAAGAGAAATTGACAGACAATGAAGATACAGAGAATAACAAAACCAAAAAAAAATGAAGTACAAGAAACAGAAAAGGAAAATGAACTCACAGTTACTTGGCGCAGGTGGTTCTGCGGTTCTTTTGGGAAAATCATCAGCTTTGTTAATTGGCACTGGGAGGTCAATTAAACCCTCTATACAAAGAATCTGAAATATTTATGTCTCAGAATATAAACACTGTAGCAGTTTGTGTCTACACAATGTAAAAAATGTCTTTCTTAGTTATCACAATAGCAGATGTACATACGTGTACATGAAGAGTGCACTTCTACATGAGTGATTTTAAACTAAAAAAAATCTTTCTTAATACTGACATTATTATCTTACACTGAAAATACTATCTCATGCAAAAGTGTTTTAACAAAGACAGTCTGAACAGTGTATATTTAATTTTTTAAAAAGTAAAGTGACCTATTCCCTCAACTGGCAGTGAGTTTTCTTCTAATATAAAAATTTTGATGCAATTTTTTTGTCACCGTTACAAGAGCAGTTATTCATAAACTAGTAGAGAAAAAGATACATATTTTTCATGGCACCATCTGGTTTGGGTCTGATTATTTAGCTGATCTGTTGAAGTGTTTTCTGAACGATCATTGTTTTAGTTTGTGCTGTCGGATGTCATCCAAAGATCCAGCATAGGCAGATGGGGCTGTAATATAAAACAGAGCTGCTGCAATAAAACACATCTTCTCCCCTGACTCTAAACACCCTTCCCCCCTTACATTAGGTGATCCATTGCTGTATGTGCTGGATTTTATTTCATTGTTTACACACTATGCAAGTATTACAAGGGAATCAAAAAGGACAATAATGATGTAAGCCAGATTGAAGAACCATGAGACTTTCATTAATTAACACCATCTAAAGGAGCAGAAAGTGAGCCGTGATTTTTTCTCCAGTGCTATACAGCTCAGAAGGAATACATACATCACACAAATATTCAGGAAGACACGCTTTCTGTCTGATGGAAAGGTGTGAAAATAATGTGATAATGTGTACTCTTTAGAGGCAGGAGGATGAAGCGCAACTGGCCAGTACAACCTTTATGTTCAAAGAAAGGAGAGAGATCCCTGTGTGAAGTACTTTATAATCTACATTCATAGCTAGAAGTTATACTGTTAGCTAAATTATTAGAAGCACCTGTATCTTTGGAACTTTTAATATGGACACAGAATCTCAACATAGGAATCAAATAAGTGCTCAACAGGAGTTAAAGACAAGTTATTAAATAGATAAGCATTTACAAATATGAGGCATGGATGGGGAAGCACACAAACCTGGATTCTTCTCACCTACACTGGATTTAGCTCAGCTGAAATGTCAAGGAAAGGAGCCTAGGCTTGGTTAAGAGATGAAGCAATCTCAATAATCAAGGTAGAAGGTGTTAATGTTAGGTACCTTTGACTTCTACATCTAAGGCAGGCACCCAACATCTCCCTTAAGAGTCAAAAGAGAGGTAAGGTATCTTTAACATCCAGCTCATCTCCCTTATTTGGAATCTACTTTGGGATGAATGGAAGTACCTATTTTTACCACAGAACATGCAAGATATTTCAACAACTGGCTCAGATTTGAGTATGTTATTCTATGATGCCATGATTCTATGTACAACATAGATGCCAACTTCTGCTCAAAGGAACATTCTATGTCTCTAAATTGCAGAGTGAGATTCTGATTTTGGTAATGGGATAAAATTAGCTTCTAAACTGCTTGTCTCCTTCCATTGACTGCAAAGGGAATTTTAATACCTAAATTACATTACATTCCTGTCTTAGCACATAGAAATAACAGGGGATGGGGACAGGGAGATTAATTCAGAACATAGTATATAGGAAAATGTTTATTGCAGAATATTGTAATATAAGTGTTTAAAGTAAAACAAAAACAGTAGCTTAGTGGCTTAAAGAGATGTCGTGGTCGGGCGCGCAGAGGTCCGACCACCTCCCAAAGGGAGAAGGGTTGAGGGTAAATTGGGACATCTCCCCACCAGGCTCGCAAGCAGACACGGAGACCGAAAGAGTATCTAATAAGTTTATTACTAAATATATTCAAATAAAACCTTATTTACTCTATGGAAATATTATAATATTAAAGAACACCACGCCCACCCATTCACTCCCTCTCTCACCCACCGAGAGATAAGGGCAAATAAGGACTTAATTATGTCAAAATACGACCTGTATGTGTGGATGGTGCATGTGTGTGCGTGTATGTGTCCTTTCGGCGTTTGGTGATGGTCTCCGTGGAACGGCGACGATGCCTGACCGGCAGACCTGGACTGTTTCCAGTGACGTCAGCAGCTTGTAGCTTTTCGGTGCGATCGGAGTTTCTCTCTCTCTCTTTCTCTTGCAGCTTGGAGTTTCTCTCTCTCCCTCCGACGGTGGCGTCGGCTTTGTCTTTTCTGGCAGTGCAGCTTTCGGTGCAGTTTCTTCGGCACCACTTCTTCACTTTTTCTGGCAACGCGGCCTTCTGCGGCGTGGCTTTCTGCAGCACGCGGCTTCCAATGGCCTCTTGTTGCAATTTCTTCTTCTTGCTGCAGCTTGCAGCTTTTTTTCTGGATTCTTTCAGTTTTGGCTCGTGGCAGCAGCTCACGGCGGTGGCAGCGATTGCGCACCTTACGGCCGGCGGCAGCTCACAGCTTCTTTCTCTCCCCCGGATTCCTGGAGCAGTGGGAGTCAGCAGTTCTGTCCGGCGGCTCTCCGCGGCGGCTGCTCCCTTCTCTATAGCTGCTTAGTTTCTTCAGGGGGCTGCGCTGACAGCTCAGTTCAGTTTCCCCCTCTCTGGCTGCTTGGCTTCTTCAGGGGGCTGCGCTGACAGCTCAGTTCAGTTTCCCCCCCCTCCTCCTCGCTCCTCTCCGGCAGCAGCGGAGGGGGGGAGGGGGGTGCGCTCAGCAGGAGCGATGTGCTCCCTTTGTGCAGCGAGGCGGAAAAGAGAGAGTTTGTTTACTTTTTCAAAATTTATGGCTGGCGTTATCTCGGTTCCGGTTTCCTGGAGGATTTATGCCGAATAGATTTATGGGAAATTGAGTTTTTTGCTCACTGTTTTAATAAGGCAGAAAAAATCATGTGGTCGGTTCACCACAAGAGACAAGGTATCTACTCCAAGCATAGCGATTTTGCAGCTGGACTGTATAGCAAACAGCACTAGAAAACCTTTTCTCCGTGTCCCTACAAGCATTTACTTAAAAGAGAAGGCTTTTCCTTATATCAGAGCAGTGGTTTCAAATTTCTTCCATTTTTAGATGCATTTCATAGACTATATTTTCCCAAAATATATGCCTAGACTTGGATCTTGTAGTAGAATTCACACATGAAGCCTTGACAAGGTATTACATGCAATAACAAAAGAAATGAAGTAGTGCTTACTTGTGTAAAAGAATGCTGCTAGAGTAAAAGTATAAACAGAAGCAGTCTAAACATGCATTGGGCATGTTTATACAACATAGGACTGCAGAGATCCTGGTGCTTACACACACCATGGTGATGCGCAGAGATGCCTCTATGTTTGAGATAATTGTACTTGGTGAGTTAGTAAGCTGTGAATGTCTCCAAGGGGCTTAACACTCCAGAGTGATCCTTGACCTGACGTGTTTGTACTATACCAAGGCTCAGCTGGCATTAGCTTGGTGGTATCTGAATTTTGCAGGTGTACCCTTTTTCTTACCCCTTTTTATTGCTACATTAAAGAGATATTGCCCCGCGACCACTGTGTTTCCTCCATCTGGCATGCATCTCAAAGCTTACTGATGAGTTCTTATCCAATTTCAAGATACATGTTCTCATTTGAGACCCTGAACGTATTCCAAATGCACTCAGGCATTGCTCCAAATAACAGCAGCGATAATCTTCATCTAGGAGAATGCAAGGTCCCAGGCAAATAAATTCTCTCCACAGCTTAGAACTGCAAGTTATGTACCTGCAGAACTTAACTTTTAGTTACCTTTTGGGTAGAAATACTTATAAACACATACAAATTAATGCAATCACTTCCAACACTCTCACAAAAATGTATTGAAATGGGAAAAGCACTAAGAGTAACAAAAAGAAAAAGAAACAGCAAAAGATTGCTTCTGTAACATGGTCAATTGGATAAATACAAGAACAAAGAAATAGTTGCTGTAAGGAAGAAGTAGTGAACAAAAGCAGATATTGAACCTGATTTTCAGACTGCAAGTCAGAACTTCCCATTATTTCTAACACTTACCTTGCACAAATCAGTGAGAAGCTGAGAAAGAAGCACATCTTCAAGAAGAAACATGTTGTTTTACTAGATAGATAATGAGTTGTAGCCACCTCACTACTGTGCAGCTTGCATAGTGCACATTCTTTACCCAGATACACATCCCTGGAACCGGCTGTCAATGTCTTGATGACTTAATGGTAAGGCACTGAGAAATAAAGTGCCTTACCCCCTTCTCTGTGAGGAATATCCTCTGCAAGGATATTAATATTTATTAATCATTATAAATTATCAGTACTGGTTCTGCTGTACCTCAGTTTAGAAAGGAAATAGTGAGGTAGATGAGGAACAATAACTCTTTGTAATCAACAAGAGTTAAAAGAAAGAAATTTCAGAAGTATATATTCATGCACTGTGGCATTTATGTAGGTTAAAAAGTCTCTATAATGTTAGCTGAACTCAGTCTCTAAAGAGGATCTGAAAGCATAAGTCATTTTTAATTCAATTTCAATTTTTATATCATAGTATTATCCCAATAAAATGGATTTTATATGTATATATAAGCTCTGTCTTGTATTTGATGTTTAAGAGAGTCTGTTACTGCACCTTATATTTTATATAGTTATGTTATATATTACAGTCTGTGAGAAGTGGTGAGCACACTTCAGCTGAAGGACATGCTGTTGATTTATGGAGCTGAAAGTCCATACACTCTAAATTAGGTTTTAGAACTGCATTGTAATTTTCATCATGTAACAAGGAAATTCATTTACAAAGACTACCCTGCAGCTTTGAAAGTCACTATAAAGATTAAGTTCTGTTTGACAGAAGGTGGAAGATTTAATTTTGAATGTTTTTTGGGGAAAAAAGTCAGATTATCAATCACCTTAAACACGTTGTTGGAAATGTTGGTTTTGTTTTTCATGGGTTTCACAGTATATTTATCAGACATCTATATATCTGTCAGGGTTTCTTACACTATTGTAATTATCCTACCAATAAAAACACAGTAATCTTCTTCTAGATGGGCGGTTTTATGTCAGTGAGAAAACAGGCAAGAAAGACCTGCTATAAGCAAGGGTACTGGAGGGGCTGGATTGCAGTAAAAGGGGCTCCGAGGGAAAAAGGGGCACCTACCTCTCACCCTTCCCTGTTGCCTCAGTGCTTTGGCACTGAAGGGGACAACAGTGGGGGAACAGAGGGCTAAGGAGGGCAGGAGAGGGCAGCTGCACACATAGGAAGAGGAACAAAGAAAACCTTAGAGTTCTACTTTTACTAGGCCGAAATAGCTTCTCAGACAGAATGCATTTCACAACTAAGAAACCTATCTCCTGTAGTTTTTTTCATGGGTTTCACAATGTATTTATCAGACATTTATATATCTGTCAGGGTTTCTTACACTATTGTAATTATCCCAACAGTAAAAACACAGAAATATATCTCCTGTAGGTTTCTGCTTCTAAGTTCCCCTTATAATCAGTAGAAAGATCATCAGTGCAAACAACAGAGTCTAAGCAGCAACTCACTTAAGTGTACAAGTGTTTGTCTAAGGGCAACTTTAAGCAGTTTCTATCTTTCATTGTCTGCATTGATTAAGGACTTAATTCAGTTTACCGTATGTTATTTGAGATACCTTAGAATATCCAGTCTTCCACATCTAACACCAGCCTTTAATATATAAGTGCCTGTTTCCACATTAGTCAAAATCAGATGTAAATACTAGTAGAAAGATGTCTGAACCTTCGTGTTGTAGTGGGCTACACTACAGAAGGTGACACAGAGACAATATTTACTCTGAAGCATTCTAAAAGCAATAGATTATAGGGTATACATTCTTTAGGTTAGGAAGAAGATGGCAAAATATGAGGTGATCCAGAATCTACTATTCTTTACTTCACTTTAGGAGAAAAATAGTTTACAGAGCCATAAAAATTGCAAGAGATTAACTCAAAGAAACACAGAAAGTACAGGTTCAAATGAAGGCCTGAAAGTGTAGTACAACAAATTTGTATGCAATGCATATTTTTCAGTAAATTTGCTTTGGCCGTACTTGCAACGCTTGTTTGTTTGTATCCTGCAGATATTTGGGGAATGGAATTGCTCTAGCCTATTGTTTGTAGAAAGCAAATTTTAAAGTTCCATTAATATTCAGAAGAAACAAATTATACATTCAAACACGTAATTGTAAACTACTGGTCTTCTCTCTTAAAACCCTTAATTATAAACCCATCCTATCTCCCATCTTTTATTTGTCACTGAGTCATCAAGTTGAATGTGCCAGGAAATGTCAGCCTGCATCACCCATCAAGCCAATTTTTCTTCAAATATCTGTGTGCTTTCTTCCATGATACAACTGATATATCAGAGCAACTCCTTTTAAGACTCTGCTGTATCACTGCACTAATCACCTTCAGATGTCAGGGTAAAAATTGTCTCTCCTATAAGGTCTATAAACAGGGTAAGTGGTACATCGTGACTACACTTGTGTGAATCAAATAAATTTATCATTTTTATCTCATATTTTCTTTATTTCCTCAACTCTTAACTCTTAGGCTCATATTGCAAACTCATGATGGCTTTCAAATTAATTTCAGGATAATGAATATTTGTAAAGAATCAAATATGTCACAGGATGTTATCACATCATTAAATAATCTCTAAAGTCTTGAATAGAGAAACTTTCACCTGTTTAGCTCAATAGAAAACAAATGATATTAAAATTTGTATTAAAAAAGCAGAAATGCAGAGGAAGATATTAGAGGATTATTAAAATTATTTTTAAAGGCTCTCATTCTCCCTCACTGTTTAGCTGTAGGATTTGCAAAGGAAAGTTCACTCTGCTTTTATGACATGTTAAAAATATATTAGTTGGTTTTTTAGCAAAAAAAAAGAAGACTGTCCATTGTTGGGAAGAAATGCTGCCATTCAATTTGCAGATTTTACTAGAGATGTATCAAGGTGAATAAAAATTCATACCAAAAAGTCTGGGAGATTTATTGGATATACTAGATCATAATGTGAATACACATTGATAAAGAAATTCTATTATCAAGAAAAGAAATACAGCCTGACCTTACAGTCAGCAAACAACACAGCCAGCATTGGGAAAGTCTCATCACTGAGGTCCAGTTTTGTTCACCAAATTTAAATGAATCTGAAAAAATAAAATGGACAGTGTGGAACTGAAGGAGAATAAGAAAAACTTTCAAGTCAGAAACTGTATTAGTTAAGCTAAAAGAAATACCCTTCTTGTAGAGGGGCACAACATAATCTGTATTTTCCTTGGTAGCACAGAGTTAAAATGATGCAAGGAAGAGTATAACCAGCATACAGTTTGCCTAGGCATTAGTGAGGTCCACTGTTACAGGATGTCTTCTGTCCTGAAGGGAGGAAACTGATGAATAAAATTACTTTGGAGAAAATAAGGCAAATGGATTTCTGCTGTGATCCACACTATTAGGTAGAGGGGTATGTTTGATTTTAGCTACTACTTAAAAACTCTTAGAAACTCCAACTAAGACCTCTGGAGATCTGGAAAGTGCGACCAATCAAAGAGGTAAATTCATGGTTTTATTTTTTAAGTACAGTCCTTGTACTTCATAAGCTTATTTACATAATGTAGGATAGTCAATGATATTTGGAAATGCAATTCAAATCACATAAGCCCAGGTTGTTGACTTATGGAGCAGAAAGGACATAAATCCCAAGCAGAATTTTTTTTTTCTCTCATTTTAACAGCAGAACCCGAAATTTCAATTACTTTACCTCTATCCTGTGGCTTTGAAAGTCACTACAAAGATGAAATCCTGTTCAACAGAAGGTAGGGAGGGAATTTAATTTGAATTTGGGAGAAAAATCAGTTTACTAATCATCTTGAAAAAAATGTGAAAGCGTTGAACACATGGAGACAAAGTGTACAAGAGTATACAGTAAAGTCAGATTTTTTCATGTGTTTTTTTTTACAGAAAAGAAGTTTTTACTCAGTATTCTTACCAGAATCTTAATTTTTCACTTTCAACTTTTTATTGACATATGCATGACGCAGTTTTCAAAAGAACACTTAGCAAGTACCCACTAAAAGCTCTTACAGCAGCTTTTGATACAATAAATTTGAATATTCACCACAGAACCACATGTAATTTTAGTTGGAGAGGATGGGAATCTCATGGTCAGTAAAATAAAGTATTTCAGTTTTACGAGTGAGCTATTTGTTCAGAACCAGCTTTGGTATGATAGTATGAGAAACTCCCTGCATAATACAAAGTTAGTTATAAGAGATTCTGTATTTGCTATTTCTATCTTCAATAATACAATAGTACAAGAATACTCCTAAGCATAAATTGACAAAACCTGTAACATTAATAAGGTCTAAGGGAGATGCTATGTCACTGATCTGAGTTAAAAGCAATCCTTAATTACATCTACTTTTTCTAGGGGTTAGCTCAGTTTGTTAAGACAGCATGGTTTCTGTAATTAGTCTGTATATGTGATTATGAACAGCTGTCCATCTTGTCTACCCTATCTGGACTCCAGAAAATTTTTTAATCCATTAGTGAAAAGCAATCACATTTAAAAGAAAGTACACATTTCAAAGGGACTTTGGTCTTGTAAGTAGCCAGCTGAGTGCAGGAGAGGGAAACTAGTTGTACACCCACAAAGGGAAAGGATGTTGTATGTGTTCCAGTTAGCAGACACCACTCAATCCATACCAGAGCAAAGCATCAAAAAAGTTCTCATTAAAGGACAGACCTCAGTCGCAATTTTCTTTTATTAGACACCAGAGAGTCACAATTAAGGTACAAGTCTCTAAGAGTCAAGCCTTTGCTGGTTCCACAGTTTAGAGATTTAATAGATATTTGGTTTTGGAGTCTCTCAGCTGATCCTTCATTTCATCTTACAGTTAATAATTCACTTTCTTCTCTTTTCTCCTTCCCCATACACTTGTGGTGTGTTGGTGAGGTCCAAAGTCAACTCAGGACTTTTTCTTGTGAAGAGATCATAGTACTTATACTACAGATTGCTATGCTACCCATCCCTCTGCTTTCAATTCTATTCTTACTCCAGAAAAGATTAGTGAATCCCCACATAATTCATACTAAGCGCCTGCAGCACCTCCAGTGTTAATGATAAGGAGAATTCTTTGAACTTGGTTGAACTCAGACAGAGAGTGAATAACATCTTAAATATATGAAAAAGCATAACAGAAGGGTCATCTATTTTATGTTTCACCATAGTGGTAGAGGGATCTCATTATGAACCAGGGACACATTAGACAGGAACAGCCTCAGAGAAGACAATCATTGGCTTAAAAAGGCTCTCAGTAAGGCAGTGGTAACCAAGTAGATGTTAAACACTGGACTGGATGAAAGTGTATCTCAATCCATATCAGAATTAGGATTAAAAAACCTGGAGACATCCAAAAGCAATCAAAAAGTACATGTGAGTTTAATAGTTCTTAAATATCCTTAATGCCATAACACTAGGCAAACTAAATTAATATATCAAAGCTTAGACTAATTTATAATATATAACATAGAATAGTTTGGGTTGGAAGGGACCTTTAAAGGTCATCTAGTCCAACCCTCCCTGCAATGAGCAGGGTTATCTTTAACTAGAACAGGTTACTCAGAGCCCTGTCTAACCTGATCTTGAATGTTTCTAGTGACAGGGCATCTACCATCTCTCTGGGCAACCTGTTCCAGTGATTCACCACCCTCACTGTAAAAAAATGTCTTCCTTATATCTAGTCTAAATCTACTCTTTTTTAGTTAAAACCATTACCCCTTGTCATATCACAACAGATCCTATTAAAAATTTTGTGCTCATTTTTCTTATAGGCCCCCTTTAAGTATTGAAAGGCTGTAATAAGGCCTCCTTGGATATATGCTGTACTTTATTCCTCTGAAATATGGGTTTAGAATACCACTGTTTTGACTGGCTAATTCTCACTTGCCATACTTTCAAGACCCATAAAAAAAGAAAAGCAAATGCAAACAAAGTGAGGATTTTTCATGTTGACAGTTAAGAGTGTTTCAGACTCAGTTCTACTCAAGAACATTGTTAAACATGCTATTTTTCACCCAAATGATTAAGAATATGTGAGTTAATAGTACGATCTTTGGCAAATCTTCTAATACATTTAATAAGTGTATTATTTGTCACAGAAATACTACATATTTGCTCAAAATATCTTGACCAGTTATCCTCCAAACCCTTTGGAAAATGGTTGGATTTGACACTCTACTGTTATGGTTCTTGTAATGGAGATTTTGGATGAAGCTCGTAGAAATTACTGTAATATTAATACTAATAATGATTATTACCAATCATAAATTGTCAGCACTAGTTAAAGGGATGGCAAAATATGTCAAGTTGTCAGCTGAAATCTCTGTCTTGGCTACTTGCTTAGTGTATGAAACAGTCAGTTTAGCGATTGGGTTCAAATGTCAAAGATCAAAAGGTTAAAACTGGAAAACTGAATTGCATGTCATAATTCCAATTTAAAAATAAGAAGCATTTAATTTTCTCTCCTGTGTTTTTTCTTTGGTGTGTTTCTATTTCACAGCAAATTAACCTTTCTTGTGTTTTCTCTGATTTTTATTCAGCATGCCATACCATGCTGCAGGGTGTCTGACACTTCTTTCCGTATGTACATATAAGCTGTAAGCAGCAGAACATCAACTTCAGGTAACTGAAATAAAAAAATCTTACATTTTCATTTTTTTTAGTTCAAATTAGCCAATGAAGTGTGCAATGTGCAGAGTGTAAATAATGGCAGACTTAGAAGCCCTTATTCTCTAATTACACTATATGAAGTTGTATATGAATAAAACATAACAGAATGTTGACATAATTTGCTGTAGACATTAATTACTATCTCAACTGGATGTTGAATGCTGCAATTTTTGAGGGGTTAATTAATTAAAGCAAGCTAAATCATACTGCTCAGACACTACAGAATTTAGATTACTCGATGTGTGAATTGATCTCGTCCAGTAATGCTATTGCAAGTCCTCTGCTGGAACTGAGAAATAATGGTCGAAGTAATTAATTTCTCACAACTTGCAAAGTATAAACCACTTACAAATTGATGTAATAGTCAAGGTTGGGTAAAAGCTTTTGCCAGGGGCTCCAGGAATATTGACAGTCAGAACTCTAAGTCTTAAAAGTGCTTGATAATTTTTCAGCATCTATTCCCATTCAAGATCTACAATTAACCTGAAGTGCAGAGGTGTGTTGCAAAGGCATAGAATCAGAGAACCATTAAGGCTGGAAAAGACCTCTAAGCTCATCAAATCCAACCATCAACCCAACACTAACATGACCACTAGACCACCAGCCACTCCTCATAAGATATATTCTCCAGACCCCTCACCAGCTTGGTTGCCCTTCTCTTGACCCACTCCAGCACCTCAATGTCTCTCTTATACTGCAGAGCCCAAAACTGAGCACAGTACTCAAGCTGTGGCCTTACCAGAGCTGGGTACAGGGGTACGATCATTTTCCTACTCCTGCTGGACACACTATTTTTGATACAGGCCAGGATGCCATTGGCCTTCTTGGCCACCTGGGCACACTGTGGGCTCGTGGTCTGTCCACCAGCACCCCCAGGTCCTTTTCTGCCACACAGTTTTCCAGCCACTCTTCCATAAGCCTGTAGCATTGCATGGGGTTTTTGTGACCCAAGTGCAGGACCTGGCAATTGGCCTTGTTGAACCTCACAAAATTACCCTCGGCCCATCGATCCAGCCAGTCCAGATCCCTCTGCAGAGCCCTCCTTAGCTCAAGCCAATTGACACTCCCACTCAATTTGGTGTCATCTGCAGACTTACTGGGGGTAAACTCAAACCCCTCATCCAGATCATTGATAAAGATATTAAACAAGAATGGCCGCAAAACTGAGCCCCTGGGGAACACTGCTTGTGACCAGCTGTCAACTGGATTTAATGGTACTGTTCAATCTTATTGGGGATTTTTTTGAATTTTTTTTTGGTTTGGTTTGGTTTTGGTGGTTTTGTTTTGTTTTTGTTTTGTCAGGGCAAATTTCTAGTCCTGCTGTTGAATTTAATTTCAATGTATTTCCTTTTTTTTTTTCCAGCTATGGGATTGTCCAGAAAGGACTCATAATTCTATGTTGTAGTTTGCAGAACATCCTTATACTTGCCTTGCTGTGCAGGTGCTCATTTCTCTGAACTACCTCCCTGAACAACATGCCTCAGCAAGATTTGCAAATGTTTTTATAGGACTTCACTGCTAAAGGCTAAGGAAATGGAGTTGCAGTCTGGAAAACTGAAATATGAATTAAAAATCACAGCTTAAGACTGAAACATGTTAAATCTGACTTAGCAAAGTTAAATTCCTAAAGCTATATTTAAGCACATACATAGAAATGTCTTGATTTCTTCAGAAATGTGAGCAGCTATAAATCCTATAAAATTTAAGCTACAAAAATCTCAGAGGGTTCTTTTTTTCTTTAAATCAGATTCCTTACTACATATTTAGAGACCATATAACCTTAACTGTAAAGGCAGAGCTTTCCTTTTGATTACCATTTCTTTCTAGTTGTGCTTTTCCACATCATCAATTTCTAAAATAATGGTCCTTCAAGTAGAGGTATTACTTTCAGCAATAGAAAAATACTTAAAGAAATAAAAGTGTGACCTATTTTCATGTTTTTAATTTATGTTTCTGAATTAATAGATATAATTAATATTAATCTTAAAAAATACTTTCAAACAGTTGTTTAATTCAACCAAAATACATCCAGAGTTTAATAATTTTTCAGCAAATTCAATGCTGTTCAAAGATTTTGAAGATAAATTGACATAATGTACCTTTAGTTAGAACTTCTGCAAACTTTTTCAAGAATGGAGTAAGGCTGCAGTTTTAAGAACTGAACTCTGGGGAAAACATAAATTCACATGACTTGTCTAGAACTTTGTTGCAGCCCTAAAACCACCACCTTTGACTTAAGATATTGGGGTTGTTCAGCCTGGAGAAGAGAAGGCTCCAGGGGGACCTTATGGCAACCTTCCAATACCTGGAAGGGACCTATAAGAAAGCAAGGGAAGATCTGTTCTCAAGGGTTTGTAGTGACAGGACAAGGGGCAATGGTTTTAAGCTAGAAAAGGGTAGATTTAGGTTAGACATTACAAAAAAGTTCTTTAATATGATGGTGGATCGCTGGAAGAGGTTGCCCAGAGAGGTGGTGGAGGCCCCATCCCTGGAGACATGCAAGGTCAGGCTTGATGGGGCTCTGAGCAACTTGACCTAGTTAGAGATGTCCCTGCTTATTGTGGAGAGGTTCGACTAGATGGCCTTTAGAGGTCCCTTCCAACCCAATACATTCTATGATTCTGTATATCCTGGTTGTAATTAAGATGTCACACCCAGGTTTTTTTTTTCTGTAAATCTTTCAGGCCTGTGTTCTGCGGTAAATTGTGTTAAGTAAATAGAGAGTGACAAAAATGTGTTATTTAATCTGAAATATTGCATCTGGTTAAAAATTACATATGGTTATGTTTTTACTTAGTAAGGTGATATAAAAATTGCAGAAAAATTACCTGAATTTTATCAGATCTCTGCATTGATAATTAGGCTAGTGCTGGAATACTGATACAATTTCTAGGACCACCCTGAACAGCTGTATACATGCATCATAGATGGATTTTAAAGGTTTTGCTGCCCATTGCCAAATGTTAAACCAAATGGGAGAGATTTGGGGGAGATAATATGCTTTAAGTCTTCCAAAGATGTAACTCTGTCCTCAGTGAGAATAGCTGAAATGTAGAATTCTGTGGACCTGATTTTAACTGAAGATACTTCAATAGTTAATTATTTCTAATTTTGGATAGCTGCATCATCTTTCCAAAGAACTCTATAGTGAGTGTTCAGCTTCATAAAAATGACATTTTTTTTCAGTACCTATGTCTGTAGAGAATACAGGATAACTTTCCCTCTTAAATTATATTCAGTTTAAGAAGGTTTAACATTTGATAGGGCAGAAATGGTCTTTTATATGGTTTCAAAAACTTGAAACAATATTTTGAGGATTTTTTATTATTATTATTTTTTATATCCATGGTCTGGACAAGTAAAGAGAAGACATCTGCCTTCAATAACCAGCAAAATGACTGAAAATTCTCTAATTCTGTTTAGAAGTCTCAAAGTCAGATGCATGTTCAGTCTCCTTGAAGTGACATTGATGAGCTTAAATTATTGAAGCCAAATAAAACCCTTTGGAGTTAAACTTTTTCATAAAATAAGAAATCCACTCTGCAGCACATATCCTTCACTTTACCTAGCTGAGCAGTACTGAATCAAAATTAATTGTCTTTGAAATGCATACGCTTTACATCTTGAAGGCTAATCATTATCACTAGAAGAAATTTCTGTTATATAATGAATAAATTCAAGATAGAATGAAAGAGTCTTTCTTTTTCATATTCTCTGATTGTAATTTGGTAGTCTAACATTAATCTATGAAGCAACAGAGTTCTTAGCTAAATAACAGAGAATTAGCTTTGACTCAATTACTAACTTGCTATGTCACCTTGATAAAGTTGGAGAAACACGTTATATTCCTACTCCATTTAAAACACCACAACATAAGAAAACTTGCTTACAAACCCTGTTTTCTTTCAATCTTTTTAAAACAACAAAAGTGCCTTTATGATAAAAGACATCCACAAAACAACTTTGAAATACTGTGGATAGCTGCAATCTAGTCTTATAAACTATTTTGCATCTATGCTCTTCTGCAGCACTGAAAATACATTTGCTTGAGTTAGCTTTCCAACCATTCAGCTCCAACATAGAGCTGAATTACCACCCACATGCAGCAGTGTGAACTGGACCCCAAAACTGAGGCAGGTCCCTATTTTTGTTCCTACATTTTACTGGAAGAGGTTGCCATCTAAATATAATAGACAGGCTATCCCTTTGAACTACTCCTATATGAATAAAGTGGAACTCGTGCTATTAAATATCAATCTGCAGGTCTCAGGAGGTTTGCTAGCAGTGCAGGTTATTAACCTTTGACACTTATTTAAACACACTGATCTTTGCTATTGTCTATTTCCAAGTTTTATCTGGATATCAGGAGTGAGGCAGAAGCAGCGAACAGTTTGCAAAGTCATGATATAAAACCTCCTGGCTCTGGTAGAAATCTGAACAGCAGGTCAAAAGATCTGCATCAGAACTGCTCCAGCACATCCTGGGACTGCCAAGACCGTGCTCCAGGAAAAGCCCTGCAACCTGGTCATCCAAAGGCATATGACAACTTGCCCTTATGAATGACAGTCACAGCCTGCTGCCAGCTTCCAAGGATGATGTAGCTGTCAAGGAAACAAGCTCTGGGTAATCTGTAATGTTTTTTCAGCAAGCCTGAAGTTTTGATGTTCTCTGGTTTACAGCATGTCACTCACAAACAGTAGGGCTGTCATCCATGGTGGAACTACTACAGTTCTGTGCACGTGAAGGGAAGTTGCACGAACAGTAACTCAGCTACGAGTAGACAACTCACATGGCAGGGAAGAGGCTAAATGGAACTTCATATGACTTAAGTTGATGTGAAAACAATACTAGAAAATAATACTAGTAATATTCTTGCTAATTCTTGCTAATGGAGAATTTCTTTAAGTAACTGGTGAAAGCAACAGGGAAAGAATGAAGCTTTAGTGCTTGAGGGTTTGGGCTGAGGAATGCTGTGTCCTCATGCAGACGTTCACACTCATACACACAAAAGCACACCACTGGAGGCCTCACTGACACTGCACATCAACAGCAGAAGATCTTGGGTACATCTGTACGGTTAGATCTAATCTCCGCACATTGCTGACATGACAGCATTTGGAAAAATCTCAAGCTGATATGTGCTGAGGAGCCTGACTGATACTGTCCTGCTATTCATCGCCAGCCTATGAAGTACTGCAGAAAAAGCCTACTGTGAGTGCAGCATAATGTACATGGTAACTCAGGAGGAGACAGATTACAGGGAGATAATACTACACAAGTAACTAATGGGTTTTCTATTATGATAATGCAGCAACTTCAGCAGAAGAATAATTAGAGATAGATAAGCACAAGAAAGCCTGTAGAGCAAATAAATCAATGTTTTAAATATTTCACTGTGTATGCCATATTTTCATTCAGAAGCCAATACACAAAGCAATAAGCAGTTTCTTGAAATGTAACATTTTAGGGCTTAGTGAATATTCACACTGTGTAACAAAATGTGTAAATAAAGTCAGATTTTTAAAAATACGGATTTTCCCCACTGTGTTCACTTACTCAATTATTTATTTTAAAGCAATTTTTTGGTGAACATATTATCCTTTAAAAAGTCAATAGGTATTAATGCTTATTTTTCTGGTTTTACTGAGTTTTGGTTGTTTGGTTTGTTTCAATATTGTTCTTATTGGTCCATATATTGCTTATAGGATTATTTAATTGAGTGCTTGCTTTAGCTGCAGTTTCTTCTTCTCTAAGATTCAGACATTAAACTGAAAAAAACATTAAGCAAAATTATATCCCCTTTACACACCCAGCGTAGGTGGATGGCAGGTTGGCAAGAACTTGATAATTCCTAAAGAAGATGCCCCTATGAGCTCTTTAAATAGAATATCTTTTCCCAAGAGGGTCAGATTCTGCTTTGTTACTTACATTAAATAGAACTTTACTCAGTGAGACATCCTAGTTAATCAGTGGCACTATGCTCACAAAATAGTATTAATCAGCATGACTAACTGGATCACAACATGGCATAAACTTGGCAGCATTTATACTGAAGAACAAAGATAACTAAATGGTTATTCTTATAAATGCTAGATTGTCCTAACCAGTCTCTTGTTATAACAGATTCTGATTGTTTTATCCTGGGAATTTATTTTTATTAGCAGCTTAAAGCAGTAGCTATTATTATGTTTATGTGTGTGCTATGCTATCTGCTATGCGAAAAGATTTTGAAGATTTTTATGATGACTTAGACTTTGTAGTTGTTATTTTCCGAAACAATTATTCCAACTAAAACTACTAGTAGTCATGACTTCGTATTTCATTCCACAATACTCCTTAGCTTTGGGGAAATGAGATTTCTAGAGATGCTAGAGATTCTAGTAGACACTTCAGCATTCTTCCTTCCTTTCCAGACACACCTTCAGTTAGAGATTGTCCATTTAAATGTGTCAACTCTCTCACAAAATGTAAAAAGGCACTTGAAAGATAGAAGTACATATGTCAAATGAACAGCACACCAAATTAATCTATCAATGTATCTACATCATGGCCTTGTGGATTATAGCTCTCAGGGAGCTGAGGCTGTGGTCAGACACACTGCTCCATTGCAATTCAGGCAGTTTAAGAGGCTAACGTTCCCTTTCCATCTACAAGGGTTTAACATTGACTCTTTGCCAGAGGTTACCCTCCCTTCAGCTATTCTGGAATAACTGTCCATATAATTATGCCATAAATCCAGGCTCATAAAAAAAAATGTGGGTTAGGAAGCCCTATTATTTTAAGTGTGTAATTTAGCTGTGATTACTCTGACAGAACTAGGTTAGGGACTATTCGTGCAGTTTTGCTGGCAGATCTGAGGCCTGGGTAATCATGGGTAAGCAACAGGCAATTGTTCACTGCAGCTTGAACATAACCAGAACAGATTTTCTGATGATGGCTTTACTTTTCTTTTTTTCTCATTTTAAAACTGCAAGTACAATATTTAGTTCAGAAGCCTGTTGTTAAGGTTTAACTAGTGTCAACAAAGTGATTTGAGAATTTTAAATAAAGTTGTAAAAAGTTACAGGAAAAACATTCATGTCAAATAGCTGTGAGTCACACCAATGAGAACCTGCTCATGCAGAAGCACAATAACCAGCCCCGTGGCTTCAGGAGAGATATTGACATACGATTTGAGAGAACAATATCAAAGTGCCAGGGCATGGCCCAGCTGGAATGCAGCAAGTCAGAAATTAAAGACATTTTAATCTTCATAACTGTTATCAAATGTAATAATAGTTCATAGGATCAGAAATCTTGCCATTATATATGGCCGTTAGCCTGGTTCCTTATGAAATTGAGGTTCATACAATCACACCTTTGATCAATATCTGTACTTATATAGATCTTTCTTTCATTCCTTATTTTTAAGATATCTTGGCCAATATTAGCCAGGAGTAGAGGCCTCTGAGGAAATGAAATGTTTCAGAAAAGAGCTAGCCAGTGAAACTCTATGCATATATGTCTAAGGGACTTCTCAGTTCACCAAACCTGAGAAATTATCATGACACTACCAAACTTACAGAACTAATCAGAAAAGCGGTAGCTTGCCATTAATCCTTAAGAGATGAACTCAAGACATGCTGAGAGCCAGAAGTATACAAGTTATTTGGCACCAGGTATTTCATATTGCAGCAAAGAGTTACAAATGTTCTGGCTACAGGAAAAGATTCAGCTGGGTATGCAGGAAAGCCTATCCCACTTCACTGTTTTTCCTTTTCATTTTGATACCAGAAACAAACCATTACGTTGGGTGTGAGATCTGAAAGCACTTCCATAGTGGCACCTACAGGTTAAGACACTTCCTAGACCATATTCTTGGTGTTCTGCTGATCTGTCTAGTACATCACTATTGTCATCACTGTTGTGCTCTGCTTCACAGATGTGTGGCGCATCACTCTTCTTCTCTGCTTCACAAACTCACTGAAGTGTTTGCTGAGGAAGAGTCACTGTGGATAATGCCTATCTTCACCTCTGAGGAGAAGACCTGTATATGTATTAATATGTCTTTAGCAGTCGCCTTGTGAAGCCCTCTTCTTTTCCCCAGGCTTCAGTGACTTCTGCAGACTAATAGTAGCAGATGAATCAGAGAAGCAGCAACCTGCAATTTATCTGCATGTATTAAAGCAGCTAGTGGCATTGCTGAAAGTCAAGCCAAGGCATTGGGAGAATCAGGTGGAGGGCTATAGTCTTTCCTCCAGAAAATTGTCCTGTGATTCTTTTGTGCTTTTGTATTTTTGTTTGTTCTGTTGTTGTTATTGGGTTTTTGTTTGTTTGTTGTTTTTTTCCTTTATTGTTGTTGTGGGTTTTTTTTAATTGGTTGCGGTATTTTGCTGTGGTTTTGTTGTTTGTTTGTTTTCCTTTTTGGGAGGGTGTTTGTATGTGTCTTGTTTTTATGTGGTTTTTGTAACATTCTGCTGTATAAATGAAGTATGGGAAGATACAAGCATGAGCACAATTATGTTTACCTGACCTTCTATCTCTTGGTATTAGTTTAGGAGCCTGAAGGGAAGAAAATAAATATTCTTCCTTTAAATCTTTTTTCTACTTTCACTATTTTGCAGGATTTGTTCATGAAAAAATAATAACATGTATTTGCTTCCCTAGCAAACAATTTTCTTCTCTGTTTCATTAAACCGTGATTTCTGTTTCAGGAAACAATTGTAATGGCTTTCCAAACAATTAACGTTTCTCCAAAAGAGAAATTAATCTGTAAGTCCGCTTACCTCTCTTTTCCTTTCAAACACAATGCTGAATCATGTTTATACACCTTGATAACACAAAGTACTAACACAGGCTATTTCTATTAAGAAGTTGTGAAAAACTGTGTGGGATTTCTTTGGCAACATTACTTAGTCCAAGTGTGGATACCCTGATGGAAAGAGTGGTAACTCTGTGGAAAATTGCAGGAACACTGACAAATGAATCTTGTCACAATGCCCAAGAATTAGCACTTGTTAACAGTGAAAGAACATGATGTCTATCACTGCATTCAACAACAAGGCTTACAAATGAATAGATTAATGATTGCTCATTTTAGAGGATTATTAAGAGTTTAATGGAATTGTCAGAACAGTGGGATATTCAGACTAGCAGAGCCAGTGATATTTCACACCCTGTACTGAAGGAACTATTATAAATGGTATTTAAAAGATTATTTTGGTCATAGACAATTATTGGCACAGTTGTTATATCACACAGCTTCTTTCTTTGGATGATTTTGTCTCAGGGGCATAGCTAGGAAGTACGATGCCTCATGCTTCCGCATGCTGGCTTCTGAACATTAAATACATGAAATCCATCTCAGGAACAAAAGGCAAAAACCCTGGCTCAGTGATCTGGAGTGAAACAAAGCCTTGCAAATTTTCAGCAGTATGCTGCAGCTGACCGCATTGCATATGAGGGGAAACTAGACCCCTCTGCTCAGGACCTCACCTCACCCTGGGCCCAAACGGGAGCCCAGCACCACCATTTTCTTCCCCAGCAGCAAATGTACCAAAGGGCAGGTTACCTTATGTTGGCTGTAGGTTAACAATAGATTAAATTTGCAGCTTTAAAGAGGGATAATACAAGCAAGACAAAAGTACTGGAAATCCTCTGCCCTTCTAGGATCTTTGAGCTCTAAACAAAGTTACGAAAAGACACCTTATCTCTTGGGATCTGGCGTTCAAAACCCACATTGAGAGACAGACAGTTTATTTACTAAAATAGAGCAGACCTGAATCTTGTTTTAAAATGAGAGTGTGGAATTTATGTCCCCTTTTATGCAGTAGGCATCTAGGAGATGAAAGTCCCCAGAAAGGTTTAGTTCACATCTCCCACCCATTAGAAGCCAATCTTGTTGCTAATCTTCATTGGGTGAGGTGCTTTTCTCCCTCCCTGTTGAATCTAGTGACAAAATCTTACAAGCAAGGGAGAGTAAGCATCGCTCTCACATATTAGCATGTTCAGCAATCTATCTGGGAGTGGTGAAGGAAGGAAAGGAGATGGTTCTGCTGCCACCTCCTCCAGAGTTTCAAACAGAGGCTATCTAATATAAGGATAAGGCATGGCCTGTTATTCTGAGAATTGCCAAGAGATAGTTTGGGAATAAGCCCTTTTTCCAGTAATATTTCAGTTTTCTGAATATGGATGAATATATGGCTGTCTTTTTTTTCCCCTGGAGGATATTTTTCAGCAGCTTCAGGAGGAGTTTCTAGACTGTTCCCTGGATATCTTCATCACAAACTAATGTGTGTTCTTCTTTTACTGCAGTGGGTGGGTTTACTCACCTAGAAAGCATCAGTTTCTTTGTGTATTTGTTACACTGAGTATCTTCTCTGTACATCTGGTGGAGGAGCTAGAAAGGATCACTGTGGGAAGGTCAATTAATGTTAAAACTGCAAAACTACCTACATTCAAGTCCGTTGTATGCCTGACATTGCTCTGAAGGTAAACTTATTTTGTTTCCATTAAAATTGTTTTATCTGAAATGTATACAACTTGGCATATGTAAGCAGTAACATGCTAATATAATTAGTATAATCCCAGTTTCATAAAATATAGAAAAGAGGGAAACAAAGAAGAATTCAGACAAGATAAAGATGTTCCACGGACCTGCATTTTTTTCAAAATTATTCAGAAGCAGGGACATGTGGAGATACTTCTCTTTATACACACACTTCCATACTCTCACACTAGACTAATAAGGTCTTAGAGCACCTTAATGAAGTCTTTTTTTAGCACTGAGGTGAAAGAAAAGGAAAAGAAAATAACATTAATGTTTCAGTACCTAAACAAGGACAATATGACTTGTCAGGTTAGGTTTGAGGAAGATAGCTCTTAAATAACCAGTGTAGGAGGCATTTAGGAACTAATTGTAGAGGAGTTCTGTGTTGAATTGCATTTATCAGCTTACTTGCCACGGTCCTTTACTCTTTATAAGAATTATTCCCTATATAGAGATGCTTATATCACACCCACTGTGTGGAATTTTTATTTGAATTTGTATTCAAAGATGAATGTATGCAGCTGTATGAGTGTTTGTGTGCACACACAGAGGTCTATAAAGAAAACTAAAAGCAAACAGGTTCGTATGGGATTCAAGACTGAAAAAAGAGGAGGATCTATATAAATGGAGCATGAAAATTAGAATTAACACTAAAAATATTAGCACTAAAAATATTGCAGTAAATCTTATTTAGAATGTTTTATCCCCATCTTTATTAAGATTTCAGAACGAGTACTGAAAGCCAGCAAAATGGTCTCATAAACTATATAAAATTATACAGTAAAAAAAGGAATTGGACAGATTTTCTTCCACCTTTTGTGGACAGAATATTTGTATTTTATACACTTACCTGGTCGCTGGCCATGTGTGTACACCTCACTGCAAAAGACAAGTATTGTAGAAGTTCATATTTATCAACATACAATTTTATACAAAATTGCACAAAATGTGTTACTTAACATTCATGTACAAATTGCAATAACACTTCCCCACATGGCTTATTATTATTTAGAGCATGTTGCAGTCAGACATAACAACTGTAGGGAGGAGACAGAGCCACTGACAGGTACACAAAGAAAAATATTTTTGGCAGACTTTATCAAGTCTGTGTTACAGCCTCACAGCAGCAGATGAGATCACAATGTGCTAATGTCTGTACCAACCGATGATTTCTCATCTCACTTCCCTCCTCCTAGCACCTGACCTACTTTACATCACTTTACCCTAATGGGCTGTATAAAGCACCTGAAATCCTTCAAACCACGGAGATCTCGTAATGCTCTAGATACAAATCCTCAGTTATTACTGTCCGTTATGTATACCCTAGAAACATCCCAGTGGCTATTCACGGGCATAAATTATCATTCTGTGTCAGACAACAGTTTTAGTCCCAGAAGCACTGTACTGTTAGGGGAGTTCCTGCTGTCCTGTACTATTAGTTGCAGATGAGAGTTTAAGCAAAGACTTTACGAAACTCTCTCCTCCTCTCTGGTTAATATGCACTGAGCTACTACTGCCCTCTAATAGAACATAAGATATATTATTTTTGTACAGAGGAGAGCTGTAGAATTTCTCACATGAACTATCATACAAAAGACTTTTAAAAAAGAAATGTAGAAATAAAAAAACATTGTTCTTAAACAATTCATTAAAAAATGTCAAACAGTTAACCTGTGTAAAGGATTATGTACATAATCTTTGCCTCTTATTAGTACAAAATAAGCACCTCAAAATAGAAAATGTAAATTCATAGGAAAAAAATAAAAAATGAGAAAAACTTTGGAAAATTATGTCTGCCTTTTAGGAAGCTGAGTGCAGCGGATGATATAAATGTGTAATTATAGACAAATACTTTCATAAAAATATTGTGAAATGGTTAAAATATTATGCACAGTACACATTCAGAAAAAAAAAATAAAAACCAATCAAATGAATAGTTATTAGCTGCATTATGTTCTTTCCACTGCTTTACCCATGGGCACTGTACCGTTATTGCAGTTATTGTATATCACAAATTACAGACCATCTCCAATATGTGCTACCGTAGAATTACTGCCTAGGGGAGCGCCAAGTTTTCTGCCATCAGCATTCAGGACACTACCTTTGTGAGGATAACAAAAGCAGGCAATTAACAATGTGGAAAAACTGCAGAGAATTGTAGCATAAAATATGCTACTTCCACACTATTGTAAAATCGAAGCCTGTACTTACATGTTATGAAGTTTCAGGTTCCTAAGTGCGCGGAGCCTGCAGCACTGAGAGGCACACTCAAGGGTACATTTACAGGTGCACATGGCAGGCATGCTTGAGCTCATTTTACACTCCGAAGTTACATGACAGAGGCAGAGAACCATGAAACCCGAGCTGATACACCCTGCTAGAAATCTTCCCTTTGGAGCTGAACCAACTGTCATGCTCCTTTTTCCTTTGTTGGTGTGGGTGAAGGGAAGTCATGAAGTGCTACCAACAGCTCTTTAAGGACTCTGCCCTGGAGTGAGTGAGGAAATCAAGTGAGTTTTCAAGAGACTGAAGTGAGACAGAGACTTATTCTTTTGACTAAGGGGCCTTGGAAACCCAGGATAGTGGTTGAACCTAAGTAAGACTAGATTTTCAGTGCTGCTCTTCAGGCAAATACTTCCCACATTTCTTTGCATGTACTACATCTTGTGGAAGAGCGATAAGACTTCCTAAAAATGTGCAGCTTCAGGCCAACAGCTATGTAGATAATGACTACAGTCCTATGAATCTCCAAACACACANAGGGAAGGGAAGGGAAGGGAAGGGAAGGGAAGGGAAGGGAAGGGAAAGGAAGCTTTGGTTATTAAACAGAAAACTGTTTTGTCTTACCTGTAAAAAACCTGGGGAACTTTGTAGAAAAACGGTTATTTTCCTCAAAGCATTTATGCATCAAAATTCATTATTTCATCCAGCAGATGTCATTTGAGAGTACATCTACAGAGTGATGCAGAGTACTAATGTGATGCAGAGTCTGTTTTCCTATGAAGGAGCAGTCCAGGACTTCTTTCACAAGCCACATTAATCTTGCACACAGAGCAGGAGAGGGTGAGGAGTGAGGCACTATGCAGAGATGATGGTACTAGAAACGTGTTCCAGAGCTAGGATTAGCCTGTGTTTTCATCCTTTACCACTTCATATGTGGCAGATTTAATGAGAAATGTATATAGTACTTTTCTATACTTCAAATCAATGAACAACTCCATATTATTGTGATGTGTTCATTCTAAAAATTGTTGAAAGAGAGAGAGTGGGGTTTTTCTCAGAAATGATGAGAATAATTTCCTTCTAGTTTTTGCTGTCGCTGTCACAGGTTAAATTATTAAGAAATAGCTACTCTGGATAGTGGAATGAAAATAAGAAATATTCCCTCTCTGAAGGTAATTGTTGCTATTAAACCTAAAATCCCAGAGCAATGAGAAGGTCTAGGATGATCATGTAATATGATTGCTATATCTCTCCTAATGTCTAAGGAGTGATTTTCATGTGTTCAAACAAGCCCTGATTTTTTTCAATATCTGCCACATTTACTATGGTTTGGACAACTACATACCTTAATGACCAAGCCTGTGACTTGTACTTTATGTCTCCTTGCCACCTGTGAGTGGAATTCAACTACCTCAAGGTAAGTACAGATGTCTATGTATAAGTGACTAAATATTACACAGATTTATCTTGCCAGTCCACTCCTCCTCCATTCCCAAACCTCACTTAATGTTTAAATCCATCTGTAGAATTGAGATGTAAAGTTTTAAAAATATGGTGAGGGCTTCTATGATTCTATGATTCTTGGCTTCTGAAGTGAGGCATGTTGGATATAGAGGCGTACTGGTCACCTTGCTGTAGATGAAAACTCTTCAGGAGGAATATAGTTGTTTGAATTTCTGCCACTGAGTTTTACATTTGGCAAAGATGGTTTTAACACCCACAGACAACTGTATCTTTATAACATTTCTGCTGGTTTTATTAATTTCTCTGTCTCCATAAGGAGCTGGACCAAAAAAAGATCAACTCATGCACACTTATTTGAAATCAGTAGACTCAGATCCTTCTTTCATATGAAACACAATTAGCATTCATTAACAAAACACTAGAAATGCAGGACATACAAGCTGGCTTCTGAAGTCAGTGGCAGTTTTGCCATTAATTCCCAAGAGGTACAATTGTTATTACTATTCTAGTGAATGTTGAGTGCCTTCCAGAACATAGTGGCACAACTCCACACCACACTACAGTGTGGGGTATTGGGCAAAGGCTCACCTGTACAACCCACTTGTTCCTACAAGTCTGAATGAATTAGCAGGAGGAAAGACTGAACTACCTTTGACTCGTTATGCTTACCTTCAGGATATAGTGCCCCTGTCTGAGTACCTGGAATGATGGCTATTCCAACTTATGTCCCTGAGCTAAATTTCTTTCAAATTTTAGTCTGTGGTTAGTACCTTCTGTGCTGTACTTCAAGTCCTCCTTTCTGAAGACAATTTTGGTGAATTCTTCTGGCATCCCCTTGCTCCACATGAAATTTGGTGAGGAATTTCCTCACTGAGAAGCAAAAGCTAAACGTGTCTGGGCTTCAAAACTACCTTTCATCAAAGGTGTAGGGTACTTAAGCACAGTCATAAGCAAGGTGGAAAACCCTTCTGACACAATGTCCTGGTTCGGCCAGGACAGGGTTAATTTGGTGCAGCCAGGCTATTCTATACCATGATAACATCATGCACCGGGGCCAGTTCCAGTTCGGGGCCAGTTCCAGGTTCAGCGGTTTGGCGCAGGCGTGTGTGATCGCGCTGCTCCCTTTGTCCCCGGTATTGCCTTTTTCTCTGTATTGCTTCTTTCTTACTGCTGTTATTGCCTTTGTTACTGCGATTGCTTCTTACATGTTTCTGTGTTAAACTTTCCTTATCTCAACTCAAAAAGGCATTTAAAGTCTTTTTTTTCTTTCTCTGTTCTCAGCCCGCGGCAGGAGGGGGGAGGGTAGCAGCAGCACCCACATGGCTCAGCTCCCGCAGGGACCCGCTACAGCTTTAGTAAACTACCACACACAAAGAAACAGAAGTTTTCTGAGATTTTTTACTCAAGTTCAGGCTTATGGAGCTTCATAACTTTATGGAAAGTGAAAATCCAGACTTATATCAGCTATTTACTCTTATACTAAACTTTGCTTTCTGTGGGGATGTAGCCCTGGCCTAGGAGTCTTAAGCAAGCCTTCAACATTGCATTTTCAGTGTTTGAGTAGAAATGTTTCCAACTTATGTTCTGCAGCCCTAGTAGTTAGGGTAGCATGATACCCTACTTGGTCAATGTGGCTATGTGACAGGCAGTCATGATGACTTTCTACTCTGGAACTGGTAACAAGAGGAAGAATGAAGGTTGCAGGCCTTCTACCTCTGGTGCCCATGCACTGAGTAATAATGGTTGCAGTGCAAAACTAACTCCTCGTTGTATGCTACTTTTAACAGCTTAATGTTGAAAAACTAATTGGTCCAAGACAGTTTCTTCTCTTTCTTCTTAAAAGAAAACAACACAAACCCAACAAGTTNCCCCCCCCACACCCCCCCCCCCCCCCCCCCCCCCCCCCTTGGTCTTTGCTTTTAAAAAAGCATCTTTCTGTTTGGCTTTTGTCCTAATCATTTCCAAATGAATTTCTTACAAGTATGGAGCATGTCGTGTCTGAAATGGACTGGTGTGCATGTAGACACTATTTTTGACATTCTATTGGTCCTAGGTAACTGTTTTAGGCAATAAGAAAACAACAGGAGCCAGATTTACCTAACTCAACTGTTTCATCAAACACCTTTTAGAGAAAACCAAACCAAAACAAAACCTTTAGATAAGAACAATATTTTATTAGAACCAGAAAACATATATTCTTACAAATAGGGTATCTAAAAGAAAATTAGGTGCTGCCTTCTATGGCGATGCAACACTCAAATGTAATAAAATTGATGAGCCCATATAATAAAATTTATGGAACTAAGGTGAATTCAATTTATTTGAATATACTCAGTTATGTTTTTGTTTATTCCCATGGCAGATGTTTAATTTACAAACCAGGCAATTATTACAGCTCTTCCAAACAAATAAGAACAGATTAGTCAAATGTTCACATCAGTTTTTATGTTTATCATTATTTTTATGATACATCATGAATATTCAGTGTTAAAAGAAGCTATCATTATGATACCTGGAAAACCTGAAAATGATGTTTTGTGTCTCCAAATGGTGTTTCATGCTGTTTGAAAAGCTGCTAATGTGTGTTACAACGAGCTGGGCTTGTATGTTAATAGAGATTGCTCAAATATATTACTGATGTTTCACATGGATTAGCTTTGCATTCACAATACTTTAGTCTGGATGTGTCCAACGTTGTTATATTTTCCTTACATAAATAAAATAATTTTGGTTTCCCTTTCAGAGAGTATTCTTGAGACTGAAGTGCTTTTTTTCTTAACAAGACAAAGCAAATATACCAAAAAAATACCTCTTCCTCTCCCAAAACTAATATCTAGATATTTGTATTGAAGTTTTAGGTAAAATCAGTGTCATTCTGTTAGCCATTACCTTGCTTCATGTTTCCTGGAGTATATCCCATGGCAGAAAGAAATCATTCCATCTGCAGAGATGACATGTTGCATGCTGCATATTTGCTATAAATGCATGTTATTTGGTGGATAAGAAGCTATTACTCAGCAGTTTGGTGGGTTTTTTCCTTACTGCTAAACTGACAGGAGTGTCATAAGAAAAAACAAAATGTCTGTCTGTTAAGGAAGGTGTGTGCATACACACACATCTGTGCATGAGCACAGGCATGCCCTCAAAAGAAAAGGTATCCTGTCTCATTTTCTTTAAATGAATTACAGTCTGCTGAGTTTTATATTAGAAGAAGAGAAAATAAGTCTCAGTTTCTTCTCCAAATCCCTGTAATGCATCATTTGCTTCAAACATTTTGACAATGTGTAATTTTCATTAATTGCCAAGCTAAGAGAAGGTTTTAGGTTTAGATCAATTTACTAAAATGAATTCTTGTGGGAATATACTCAGTAGGAGTATAGTTTGCAGTGCAAGATGTATAAAATGTAAAAGATCTCGGTGGAAAGCAAGCACCTATTGTTAAAGGTGATTGCCACTGTAAAAAATTAGTCTTTATCCACTTGATTGATAAAAACAGTCTTTGTTGACAACAACACTTTTGACAACAACAAAATAGCATCTGCTTCCTCTTCATTAGTTTCAGTACAAATTTATTTAGAAACTTGAGCTTTAAAAATAGTTTCATAATGAACTTGTGTAGCATTGTTATATAGCCTTTGGATCTACAAAATTACAGGATTCTTTGGATATGAAAATTAAGCTTTTTTGTCTTTTCTTAACTCCCAGGTTCTAAGTAGAATTTTCAAGATGTTTTCCACTATAAAAATACAAATAGAAGGGTGTTTTCTGCATCAGAAACATTGGAACAGGCTACCCAGGGAGGTGGTTGAGTCACCATCCTTGAGGGTATGCAAAAAGAGGTGTAGACATGAACTTCGGGATATGTTTTAGTGGTGGAATTTTGGCAGAGTTGGTTTTCAGTTGGACTCGATGATCTTAAAAGTCTTTTCCAACCTGAATGATGCTATGATTCTATTTTATGATTTTCCCAATATACCTTGAGCATAGCTGCACCAGATAGCATTTGTATATTCTTCCTGAAGCACATACAGTTGGTTGAAATTATTTTCTTGCTTAAAATGAAACCTGAGGATTTCCAGGACTGCAAACTCCTGCCAATTCATACTGAAACCCTCTACCTTCCTCCTCTGAAGTTTCCAACAAATATAATTTCTCCATTTCACAGAGAATTTCATAGCAAGGAAGGTATATTATTAATAATATTAATGATATTTAGCTGCAGATCTGGAACATTAGGACCGCATTATGCAAATAGCCATAACATCAAAAAGGAGGAACTGTACTGATAAACGAGTGCACATAACTATTGAATTTCCTCTGGAGCAAAGTAAACCACTTTAATGAGAAATAGTTCATTGACAATTTAATTTTCAGTAAGTAGTAGTATGTGAGTACTTTTACATCATAAAGCATGCTTTCTGAGAGTAAGTACACATTATTCTACATGGAAAAAATGTATGTGTAGATACTGACAGATGGGAACATGTACAAGTTTATATAAGAACAGAGACAAAAATCACACCACAAATAATGCCAAGTCACAGTGTGAGACTGAACTGGGAGGAATAAACATTGATCAGCAACTTCGTTCCACAACTTACTGCTAATTATTCTAATACTACAATCACTCCCATAGTTTCAGTCTGTTTCCATGGTATCTGAGCCTCTGAACACTATAAAAATGATCAATTACTTAGAATGCTTTAATGAAGAAAATGCAAAGGTTGTGAAGCTAAGCACTCCAGTCATGAAATTAACAGTCAAGGTTGCTTGCACAATCTTAACTCTTGCCCTTTATAAATATATATTAAAGTCTTTACCTGCAGATTGCTTCTTAATGTATTTCACAGTTTTCTCCAGGTTGTATATTTTAGTATTCTGCAGCGTTAATATGCTATCCATTGAACAAGCTATTTTTGTTTTGTTATTTATGCAACCTAACTCTGGCAGGAATGCATTATTTTAGCATTTCACAGTTGTTTCTGGAACAAATACCATTAGCAATGTAATTGTTAGCACTTTTCTTTCAATGCATCTAGGATAGTTTATTCCTTGTGATTTGCCCCTAGTTTCCTCCTTTTAAGATTTGATATATTTCCATTAAAACACTGGACTGAGTTGTATTCACAAATCTTTTTTTCAACTATTTATTCAAAAAAACTTTCTTTAAAATGCAGATAGTAAATTTAGTTGTAGAATTTCATCAATGTAATGGTCAGAGATAGTGCCACTTCTTTTTTCCTACATAATATCCATCTACTTATACTCCCAAGGAACGTGCTAGTCCCTGCAGCATGTCATTGCCAGGGAGCAAAGAGGTTACTCTCCTGCAGCAAATACACTCTATAGAGAGTGACTTAGCAGCAATGAAAAGAGAAAGAATAAAAACACAAAACCACATTCTGATCAGTATAGAGGTTTTGTCTGTTCTCTTGAAAGAAAGAACTCTGATTTAATTTCGTGTATATCAGGCTTTATCCCAGATGATTTAAATCGGTGAAAGATTTTTTAATTGAATGGGTCAGCTGTATGGTTAACTCTTCAGGCAAAGACTGCAGTCTGTAAAATGCAGAAAAAATATAATTTTCATTATAAGAGCTTAATGACCTGTGCAAGGAAAAAATCTTAAAATCTCTTTAATTTGCTCTTTGGTTCCAGCTAGTCCCCTTTGCAACAGGGAGTTTGATACTGCAGCAATAGTACTTGTTTTGTTCTGGCTGCCATGCTCTTCAGGGCTCATCAGGGACAGGACAGACATACGAAGCCAGTTTCCAGATAGTGCCAGTTGGTGCAGTGTCTTAAAGTATGTGGAGCTATAATGAATGCCATTAGCTGTTTCATAATCTCAATTTTTTCCTCCGGAGATTAGAAAAATTATCTTATTGCTGTAGTGCTCACTGGAGAATGTTTGCAATGTTATTACTGCTGTGGCTAGTTTTACACTGGATAATGTGTTAGATTTCCTTGAGTAGAGATCTCAGAACAATCCTAAGGCAACAGAGAAAATGCAGACGGCCCTTTTCATGGCTCTGGGTAGCAAGCTCTCTCAACAAGCTGAACCCCGAGCAGCTGCCAGGTATCCAGCCTGGCTGCTGCTCCATCCACCTGCTCTCTGCTCTGTACCAGGCTCCCGCTGACTGGTTCACAAAGAAATGGCCAGGTGTTTGCTGCCTGCTGGCCTGACCACATGTTGGCTGCCAGCTACCAGGCTGCTGCTGCCCTGTTCACCTGATAGCATTGCATTGCTTTCCTGATGTCCTGAATCCCCTGCTGAGTGGCAGGTGGTATCCTTTCACCCTGTTCACCTTTGTATACATTTTTTTCCTAAATGCATGACACACACACAGAGGCACTTATTCTCTGCCTCTCTGCCTGCTTTTTTCCTGCCCATGAATCTGTTTGAATTAGCTGGTGTGGGGCAGCAGGTTTCATTTAATATCCCAGCTACACACTAACATTATCACTGGTGTCAGTTTGTAAGCACATCTACAGTAATTGTTGCTGAGACAGCAGCTTTTGCTGTAAGATTCAGCAAGCTCTGTGATTCTTTCAACACGAGAGCTTCAGAAGCAGTGCTTTTGAGTACTTGTAATTTTTTGATTCCCTGTAGAATCTAAACAGTACCTCTGGGATATTTCTACTCTGTGTACCGCAGGATGGAGATTTGTCCTGTGAACACAGATATTTAGAAAGGAAATTAAAGCAAACTGAAACACTTCTTACTGAAAAAAAAGTCATTGTCATTTTTTTTGTTGCTGACAAAATACCAAAATAAAACACACACACAGCCTGCTGTGTTCCACAGACCAATACACTTTATCGAGTTGAATGGCCTTTATCCCGAGAACCTAAATCCTACTGTGAAAATAGGAGTAGATTTAAACTTCTTCTGCCATGGGCACAGTGATATGTGAAGCAATAAAGAGAAAAGGAGCAAAACAGTGTTAATGTAAGGTATGCAGGCTGAACGTGATTGTTAACATTAGATTGACTGTCCTTCCTTTGCATGAAATCTAAGTTAAAATCATCTTTGCTGGAGCACTAATACAATCATAGAATCATTTAGGTTAGAGAAGATCTTTAAGATCATCAAGTCCAACCTTTAACGCAGCACTGCTATGTCCAGTCTGTAAGAACCACATCTTCACCTCTTTTAAATGCCTCCAGGGATGGTGACTTCACCACTTTCCTGGGAAGCCTGTTCCAGTGTTTGATAACCCTTTCTGTGGGGTTCCTCCTCATATCCAACCTAAATGTCCCTCAGTGCAACTTGAGGCCATTTCCTCTTGTTCTACTGCTTCTTACCTGTGAGAAGAGACCGACCCACACCTGGCTACAACCTCCTTTCAGGTAGTTGCAGAGTGTGATAAGGTCTCCCCTCAGCCTTCTTTTCTCCAGACTAAACAACCCTGGTTCCCCCAGCTGCTCCTCATAATACTTATGCTCTAGACCCCTCAATAATTTTGTTGCCCTTCTTTGGACAAATTCCTGCACCTCAATGTCCTTCTTGTAAAGGAAGAAACTGAATGCTGTATTCGAGATGCAGCCTCTCCAGTGCTGACTACAGGGGGACAATCCCTTCCCTAGTCCTGTGCAGCTAACATGTTGCATAGTCTTCTGTGGATGCAATGAACAGTCCATATGGTTAATGTGCCAAAAATACCATACTGTTTCTGTTGTGAGAAATACTATAGGGCTTAAAGACAGACTTGTTTCAGGTGACACATGCTTAGCCACACCATATATTTTGTGGAAATCTATAGGGCTCTTTGCGGAGTGAAATACCACTGAACATCACAGAGTGAGTAGTGGGAACCAATTTCAGCAGCTTGATACAGGAGGATATGTAACACTGGGCTGCAATATTTATAATAATATTTATAATATTTCAGGCTTAATCTTAAACTTAGTCTTAAACTTAAAATGCAGCTTAAGCCGCACATTGGGAGATTAGTATTTTGGCTAGCTGGCCATTACTGTAATTTCTGATAAAAACCAACTTAATTAACTTACAGGATTTCTAGTGTGTCTGAAGCCACAGGAATAGTTAGAAAAGCTTTAAAGGGCACAGAAAGGATAGAAAATATATAAATATTAAACCACACTTAAACTATCTTTTATTATATTTGTTGGGTTGTGGGGTGTTTTTTTGTTTGGTTGGGGTTTGGGGTGTTTTTTTATTAGTGGCTTAGGTTTTTTTCTATGACCAGTTGAGTGAAAAGGTTTCATTGGTATTAAATATATTGGTCATCAGATAGAGCTGTTCACATGCTGCATGTTCCTGCCAAGACCGGAGAAAAATACATCCACCCAGTCTTGTGGAATTTTGTAGAATGGACACAGATAATGATCACAGTCTTGATTCTGTGGTTAGGCTGTAAGGGTCAAATTCATAATGATCCCAGTGTTAATATCAAGTAGTTTTGCATAAAGAGCTATCACTGTGTGCAAATAGTACTGGGAAGAGGTTCTTCCATGTTGGATCAGAAAAA
The DNA here is from genome assembly GCA_013400335.1 of Eurystomus gularis. Taxonomy (NCBI): domain Eukaryota; kingdom Metazoa; phylum Chordata; class Aves; order Coraciiformes; family Coraciidae; genus Eurystomus; species Eurystomus gularis. Next base: position 25,363 of record VZZY01025328.1, on the reverse strand, counting down.
GGAAAAATGAAGTGCAAAGTTGCAAGAAACATCATGGCCATGTGCTGAGTCACACAGTCAAAGCTTGTCTATGCCTGGGCTGCTTTCGATCTCTGTAAGTGCAATGACTGTATGGTTGTGGCCTTAAGATGCCTTGTTGTGAAAGTAGATGAGGCCATTTAGGCGTCTGTTAGCTTAAAAATGGGAAGTTCTGTAACCTCACTGAATTGCTGTCTGTGTCTGACAGATTTGTTTACAGGTGTTTTACAAGTCAGAAGTCACCTAGAGTCCAGAAACAGATGCTTTAAGAAACAGATTACTGCTTTAATGACTACGGCAATAGAAACTGTGAGAAGCTTGTAGGACATTTTATTCATTGTTTTATTCCACATCCAGATAAGTTTTTTTAAAGTATCAGTTAGAAAATGAAGCTACTGGGAATTAATATTTTCTTAAGCATGATGATTACTTTCTAGAAGATATCTCTGACTAGGCATTTTTTGACAGTTCATTTAACCTTTACAAATAAATATTAAATAGATTTTTGGCAAACTGTAACATCACCTCTAACTAAAACTGGTATTTGTCTAATTTAAAAAAACAGGAGATAAGAATTGTGTCTGAATAATTTATAAATCTTTAAACAGCTATTATAATATAAAATGCAAACAGTGCTGCTGTCTATAAGGAAACTCCAAATCCCCACAAAACTGTGGGTTTTCTTCCAAATAGATTAATCTTATGAATTTATAATTTTCCCTCACAGCAAATTTGGGTTTTCTGAATTACATTGTTGGTTTTATAAGGCTGTACTAGGACACACACTGTGACACTAGAACGTGTTCTTTCAGCCACTTGAGGTAAAAATAAAGCTACAGCAAGGACTCATAGAATCATAAAACAGTTTGGGTTGGAAGAGACTATTAAAGGCCGTCTAGTCCAACCCTCCTGTAACAAGCAGGGACATCTTCAACTAGAACAGGTTGCTGAGAGCCCCATCCAACCTGACCTTGAATGTTTCCAGGGATGGGGCACCTACCACCTCTCTGGGCAACCTGCTGCACCACCTTCATTGTAAAAAATTTCTTCTTTATATCTAGTCTAAATCTACCCTCTTTTAGTTTAAAGCCATTACTCCTTGTCCTGTCACAACAGGCCCTGTTAAAAATATTGTCCCTATTTTTCTTATAAGCCCCCTTTAAATACTGAAAAGCCACAATAAGGTCTCCCTGGAGTGGTCTCTAGTCTGAATGACCCAAACAGTCTCAGCCTCTCTTCATAGGAGTTGCGTTCCAACCCTCTGGTCATCTTCATGACCCACCTCTGGACTTGCTCCAACAGGTTCATCTGTTTCTTGTGCTAAGGACTCCAGATCTGGACAAAGTATTCCAGGTGGATTATCACTAGGGCAGAGTAGAGAGGCAGAATCACCTCCCTTGACCTGCTGCCTGCTGGCCACACTTCTCTTGAATTAGCCCAGGATATGGTTGGCCTTCTGGGCTGTGGGCACACCTAGTTGGCTCACATTGAGCTTTTCATTCACCAACACCCCCAAGTCCTTCTCTAGAGTGCTGCCCTTCCTCACCCAGTCTGAATTTATACCCAAGGTTGCCCCAACCCAGGTGCAGGACCTTTCACTTGGCCTTGTTGAACCTCATGGGGTTCACACAGGCCCACTTCTTGAGCTTGTCCACGTCCCTCTGGACAGGCATCTCATCCCTCAGGCAAAGGAAGTAACTATACATCAATGTCCTGCTACCTGTACCAACTGTGTGTAGTTTATCAAGTATTAGAGCTAAATCAAATTTCCAAGCAATAGTTTAAAAAAGGAAAAATAAGCCCCCAAACTGTTATTACTAGTATTATATCTAAAAAGGATCTCTTTTCAGAGTTTTTGAGTTCAGAATTAAGCCTTCTATCATTTGCATCTCAAATCTGCACAAGCAATGTCTACTTGTATATAGTGGCTCTCTCTAACTCATGGTGACTGATAGTGAGGAAAGATTACTGGCTATTTAGAATGGGCGTCATTAATGACTGTACTGTAATTTATGATTAAAAAATTGAATGGAATAAACATGAAACAAATGAGTTTTAAATGTACGTATGGCATACGCATATATGTGTATAATAAAGACTAGATAGACTGATCTTGCTTCTGTTAAAGCCCCCTATTGCACATATGTTGGTGATTCTGTACACAACAGAAATGATACAGTGTGTCCTTAAATATTAATGAGAACTAGCTGTTATGGTGTCTTGCTGCAGTACCTCCCACTGGCTCCACAGATACAGAGAGATATTAGATATGAAAACAGACATGAGCTGATGAAAACAAAAAAATCTCTCCAAGTTGCCTCCACTTCTCACTACCACTCCCACTTCTACCTACCAAAATACCTACATGTCATTCTGAATTTTTAATTTCCCTAGATAAATGTGCAATTTTACTTGTTATTGATTGCCAGAATCATTTGACATATTTTTTTTTAACTGTGAAAAAATTAAAAATATTTAAATAAACAGCGAGTTTCAGAGTGGTTCAGAATGCACATCTCTGTTCATGCTCATGTTCCCTGCTCATCTCTGTGAACCTTACAATAGTCATAATGACCTTACTCATACCTCCACTAGTTTTCCATCACTACATGCTTTAAATGTTGACTAATACTCCGTCACTGGTAATCCTATGTATTAGCTGTATATTATTCTTCTCAGAGGATTTTTCTTTCTAATATATTGCAGTAAGTTATTTCAACAGTGTTTCTTATGACAGATTTAGGGTTTTGCCATGAGAAAGAATTTGTATTTTAGCATAGGATACCTGAGAGACAGGAGTGTCTCTGGGAAAAGAGACAAAGGAAAAAGATCTACGTTCAATATCTTAGCCGCAGCACTGCAGAAGGAAACTTATGCTCATAAGTTTATGTTTAGTTCTCAGTGGATCTTAATGAAATGTTGTAGAACTCTTGTGCTTGGCTTCTGGGCTTGTAATGAAAAGAGCTTTGTGCAGACAGTATTTATTTAAAATAACCTTTTTTCTCCCTGATAATATTCAGAGTTTTCATTTCCAGCAGACAGTGAGCCTAAACTCAAGTTTTTAATAGAAACACAAAAATATTATATTCGATATATCACAAACATCGTGATGCTATTGAAATGTAACTTCAGTAAAATGGACCATTTTCTTTCCCTGTCACACACAACGGAAGATGTGTTTTCCATTGAATGTTCCCTATTTTCTCACCCTCTCAGACCTGGAGGGTCTTTTCTGCACTACCTGGAAATCTGGAATGGAAGGTCAAAAGTTGCATCATCGGGTGTATAAAAAGATAATCCTTTTTCTGCAGGTTAAGATTAAAACAGTCTGCATGGGGTTTTTTTTGCATTTTAAAATGAGAGCCTCATTATATCCTGAGAATTTCTTTAATTAACTTTTCTGGCATTAAGACCCTTCTGTGCTTGAAGGCTTTTCCTTTCTTGACTCCCAGGGTATAAGACACTCACAAGGTTACAACAGGCTGTAATGACATGACTCTTATTAAAAGACAAGTATTGTACTGTCTGAGGAACAGAGCAGGGTGATTCCTGAAATCCTTAACTGTTCCTTTACTGCTGTTACTGTTGGCCTGTTAATATACCTACTCTTCTGGTTGCTACTGAAACATGAAGACATATAATTCATTCTAAGGTTAAAACCCTCTTAAAGTTTTTAGCTTAAATGTATCCAGGATAGTCTATGTTCACTTGCTTTTGCACCACAGTTATCTATTTTCTTATATATCACATTTCCAGTATTTACCCTCTGTTGTGTTTAAAACCAGCAGTTATATCTTGTTTAGGCCCCTTTCAAGGCTAGATAAACCAATGTATTTTAATCTCCTCACACGACAGAGTCTTCACCTCCCCAGGACTTTGCTAGTGTTTCCCTAATAATTTGCCCATCAAATTTCTTTTTCTTTATTCAGAATGCTTTCTGATCACATCAGTTCACAGAATCATAGAATCATAGAACAGCCCAGGCTGGAAGGGACCTTAAAAGTTCATCTGGTTCAATCTTTCATGGAAAAAGGAGCCCAGATGAGGTTATCTAGCCCCCTGACCAGTTGCTCTGGTGATGGGAACACTACCATGTCCCTGAGTAAGTTGTTCCAGGAGGTTGTATCCTTATATCAGGATAAAACCTTTCCTGGTGCAACTTGTGTTCTCCATGTGGTTCCTTGTGAAGAAAGAACTTCCATTCTCTTTCTAGTTCCCCTTTATGTACTGGAAAACTGTGATGAGGCCCCTGACTCATGATTCTTCCCTCCTCCAGGGAGAAAAGACCTAACTCCTTCAGTTGATAGATTTAATTTACAAAAGGGTGATTAGAATGTATTCATCTTCATATTTTTCTTCCCTTATGGCTATCAGAATCCATCTATGGCTTTATTATTTCTTTTCATTCTTTAGAGAAGGTTTTATATCACAATCTCCAACTGCTTAGAGATACTATAACAAATGCAAAATGAAAAAGCTTTAAAGAAAATCTGTACTTCTTATTCTCAACACTGAAAAGTCCTGAAAGAGTCCTAAAATAGACCTTAAACTGACTATAAAGACTTACAGACATTCAAAGAGCGGTCTACGTTTTCCCCAAAAGCTTACAAGATATCAGTTTTTGAGTCCAAGAGACATGAGTCTCCAGTGCATATGGGGATAAATAAGAAATGTTCAGATTGAGCTATTTCTTAATGCTAATTTCCCTTGATCTTATTAATTACCACTTTTTTCCATCTAAGATTTCTACATCAAACATTTATTCTAAAGACATTATTTGAGCATGTAGAGATGTACCTACTGCTCTGAAGGTTATTTTCAACACACAGAATTTAACCAACACATATTTCCAAAGAATCTATTTATATTAGCATTAATAAACTGAACAATATTTGCCAGTTTCATTTTAGCAATAAAGGCATCATTACAGTATTTGGAGGACATACTCTTTAATATTAAATAGAAATTAAAAAAAATTGATGTAACATTTTGTCTGAGTATTCAAACATACACAAGTCAAGAGATTCAAAACATGAATGTATACTGTGCTAACTCAATTGAAATTGCCCATCGTGTAATTTTATTATGCATTGCAATATTATGCATATATTATGCATTGTTCAGATTCATACTTAATGGAGAAAACAATAGTGTAAATCACAATTGTTCAAACAGGCTATGGAGACAGAATAACTTTGCTTCAAAATCAAGCTGAGGGCTAAAAAGGCAGTGCTCAAATCCAAAAGGTAAAATTCAGATTAGGAAATGATGTTCAGAATCTCTGTAGCAATTAGAATTTATGACAGCGAGATGTCTGATCATTCCTAGGAGATTTCTGCCCAAGCTGTCAGACAGGTTATATTTATAAAGCTCCTATCCAAAGTTTGAAAATAAAGACAGTGTGTTTTTTTAGATAATCTGAACTTTCTTAAATATCTTCGAATCTAATATGCAAAGTGAAATATAGCCTTTAACTACTTAGAAAACATAGTAATAGCGCCCTTTTTATGCCTTAGAAGTAATTATCCAAGAATATTATGTTGTCATAGGAATAAGTTGATTTCAATGAAGCCAAAAGTTCTTTGAACGATACTATGTAAAAAAATCTAATAAAAAATTACCTCTGCTTAAAAATATCAAAGATGTAAAACTCATTTAACAACCATAGAGTTTCAACTGCCCATATAGAAGCAATTAATAATGGTTTAGATGTGCTGGGATATTTTCCTTCCTTCTCAGCTAATTCTTTACTGCAGCATGAGTCTTTCATAGGTCCCAGGTCATACCTGTCAGGCTTTTGGCATGCCTCTGATACCCTGGAGCATCTGAAGAGATTTTTTCACACTAGCACAGGATGAATCCTTCTCTGGATAGTAAACTTACCCTAGGACAAGTTCCTACATCCAGCCTTTGTTCTTTCAGGCATTCATATTTTAACTGAAGTTTTAGCATGAGATTCATATCTTCTGTTTCAGAAGTTGTCTGATATGTATCTTAGACCCTCAATTTCTCATCCTGAAAAGAAAACAAGATGATTGAAAGAAGCTTGAACATTTCTATACCACACTTTCTCACACAGCAGCGTGCATACAAAAGGCACTGATAGTTTCCAAAACACTTTTGGGCCTGTGTACTTGATAAAGCCAACGTAACCTTACCCACTCCTCAAGCTTATACCACTTAATAACAGGTTTGTACTTTCCTTATGTGTCCTCTTTCCCTGTACATAATCAGTAACAGAAAGCTGGAGCTGAAAGGACACTGAAAAAGGCCATGGTAGAGCTAAGTTCTCTGCCCTCATGAATAGATTCAATTTGATTAATACCAGGGAAAATGTTTCACTGATATGAACTGTTGTTCTGGAAGGATATTAGTGCATATGAGACCAGCATGTAATACAGTGTTTATAGTTTGTGCACATACTGCAGGAAATAGCATGGTGATATTGCTGCTCTGTATGAAGGTACCACAGAATATTAAGTCACCTAATAGTCCTGTAGCTTCATGATCTGCAGAATATTTAGATAACAGTAAACGATTTTTTTTAAAAACCAAAGTGCGAGTGCCTGCTTTTACTGTTTTCCTCTACTCTTCTCGTCCAAGGAAACATAATTTTCTCCTGTAAGGCAGCAGACTTTCTGCCTCAGGCTGAGCATGAATCAACAACAAATGTTATAGCACATACTGTAATTTTATAAACTGTCATGTTGTAGAAAAATTGAGTTGAAGCTATAATCTATGATGAAGTTACTATTCCTCCAAGGAAAGAGTCAGTAATGGGCAACTTCAGGAGCTTTTGGGTGATTTCAATATTCCTGGACATCTGAAGTGTTAGAGGTGTCCAAGAAATTTCTACTAGAGAAATGAACCCAATAAATTCCCTCCCCAAAAAAGAGTTTAGTTAGATGTGCTTCAGAAGGCCTGAAATGATACTCCCCATTCTAATTCATAAGAGTCAGATTTAAATATACACTTAAATTAATGTAATAACATAGATTGCTCAGCTATGCTAGAAATATAATAATGTACTTTATGGAGCTGTTTTTGCATTCATTGTCATTTATAATAATATTTTATCACAAGAAGAAACTTTAGACACATCTATGTCATTAGCAGTTTGGTAAGACAAAAAGAAAAGTTATTTCAGCCTAGCCTAGCCTAAAGAGTGGTATATCATAAGTTCACTAAGACAATAAGATCTAGATGTATTTATGAAAGACTGCACCTCTATTATAGGAATCTACTGATCACTTTTTTCTCATTATGAGACTTGGTATATCCTGTCATTACAACCTGTTATTATACGTTCTCCTTCATGATAACCAAATGTAAATATTACATAGTAATTATATTTGCCCCAAACACTTTAGAAATATTTACATTTTTATTGAAATAAGTCAGTGTTGAAACACTTTACAGCTATTCGTTGTTAATAGTCAATGCACAAACACTTCACAGACGCTATTCAAGTTTTATTAAATACTCCCTCCGAAGGATTTGATCCTGGACTCTTTTTTTCACATCTTCCATACCTGATGGTATGAGTACTGACCTGAGGTACATCTGTTCAAAGCTCTTAAATTTGAATTAGGGGAATCCAACCTCAAAATGCCTTAAAGCACAGCAACAACTTCAACAGAGATGTGCCAAGATCCAAGTCTTTGCCTCCATTGATAAAAAAATATACTCCTGTAATTAGAGGAGCTGTGATCTAAAAACTTTCTCTTATGAAGAGATGTAAATTTGCTTCTGAAGTATCCATTTCTGTATGATTGCTTTTTTAAGATGAAGAAGAAAGGGAAATCTCAGATGAATGGCCCAGCAATAGCAAAAGATATTTTCATTTTCATCCCTATGCAAGATAACATTCTGATACTTTGATGACTGACATGGAATTCTCTACTTGTCCCCTGGCCATCTGTAATAACAATCACAAGTTACTAAAATAAATTAAGAACATAAAAATTATTTTGGCTGCAAGTCATATTATTTAGCCTTAGCTCTCAAAGACAAGAGGTTATTATGTTCAGTGAAATATACAGAACTATGCAAATTTTAGATCAATGGACACTTCTTGCTCTCTGAAGCAGTTCTGTAGGATCTTTAACTTTGTGGTGGATCTGTCACTTGAAGCTGGTTGTTGATATTGCTGCTATTCTTTGCTGTATTTTGGATATTTGTGCTACCTGAATTCTGCAAAGTAACAGTGTCAAAAAGCATGTTAGGCATTCTCAGAGAGAAGGTCAGCTTCACAGCTATTTACAGATTACTTCTGCTCCTCTAATATGTGGCACCAAACCCTGAGATATGCATAAAGATTACACTGGTTTGAAAGTTTTAGGTTTCAGAGATAAAGTGATATATCCTGCAGTTGTTGCCAGAATAAGGTAGTCTTTCTGTCTGCTCCAAGATCTCAGAACAAGCCAAGTAATATCAATAAAAAGACTGGACCATCAGTTATTGTCTTTGGCTATTAGGTGTTAATTTTGAGGAGTGCATAATGAAAACTGATTTCCAGTTTTGAAAAGTATCCATTAATGTTTTTATTGCATTTCACTAGCACTAATAATGGGTAACTTCTGATTTTCACTGACCACTATGTAAAGTGTTCCTCGTCATCTGACTACACTGCAGTTCAAGTTCCTCTTCAAGGGGTGCAGTTGAATGGGAACAAATGAATCTTCTGAATTCAAGAAAAGGAGTAATTAACACCCAAATAGGATTTAAAAGCTGCATAAAAGAAGAAACACTTTATTTTAAATGACTTGTTTAATTAATCTAGCTTTCATGACAAAAGCATTGATCATAAAGGATTAATGTGATATTAATGCAGATGTCATATGTATTTCTCTTGGAACTCCTCTGTAATTCTGTATTAGCTAAATGTACCATTAAAAGGAAGTGTTGCTCATTAAAAAAAGGTTGGGTTACTGAATTTCAGTTTACTTCATATTCCTCTTTTGCCATTATAGAATATTTATAGTTGAAAAGAAAATGAAAGGTTTAAAGCTGTTAAGGAGGCATAAATGGTATCCATTTGCAAATTTAACATTCCTTAAATTGGTCAGATTTTACCCTTTCATGATCTAAATCTTGGAAAATTAGCTAAAATAGGTTTTATTTAGAACAATCAAAGCAGTAAAAGAAGTGCATTAAGTTGCTGTAGTATGTGATCAGCACTAAATTTTGTACCACAACTGTGCTCTCTAGCCAGCTTCTTTCCTGCTATAATAGGCATATACTTTTGTCTCCTTTCTCTAAAAGCATTAAGAAAAATTATACATTGGCTAAGAAAAAATGTTTGGAATAGTCGATATGATACTTCTCCACTGAGTCAAATTCCCATTATATATGGATTACAATAACCTTTTCAAGCAATCAAGGCCACAATGTGTAGTGATGTAACTCAGCATCTTTTCACTGCCTTCAGTGGAACCGTACTGATTTATAAATCACTTCTCTAGTGCTTTTACTGTTTGAAGTGTTAAAACCCATGTTAGTTGAACATTAAATTATACCTGCATAGGCTCTACCTTTTATCCTATTAGTATATATAAAGGGAATATATTGAATCCTACAAGAATTTGGGGTTTATCTGCTAAAGTCAATGTTGGAAAAATTCTTAAAGCTCTGTTTTCTTTTTAATCGCAGGAAGGACGTTCTTGTATGAAATAAGACTGGTTATTACAATGTTTAAAACAGACTAAGGTTTTATTTCTGTTTGTTGTTTGAAGATTTTATCACACACATTCCATTTAAGAGTCAGTGGAGAGTATATATAAGTAAAAGGCACTGGATGCTGAGCCTAGCAGCAAGGACTGTGCAAATGTCAGGGGAAATTGCATAGGCTCAATACTCAAAATCTCAAATGGACCACTATACTGTAGCCAGGCAAATCTATTCAGGAATACTTTTACACTCAGTATTTTCAGACAGCTAGTTATAGTTCACTGTCCACTGATTAGAGCAATGATTTAAGGGGTTGGGTATGCAGGTAACAGAAAGATTATTTGAATAATAGAACTATTTGAATATAATACTGAGTGTACTGGACAAGGGGATAGAGTGCATACTCTGTAAGTTTGCAGAAGACACCAAGTTAGGAAGGACTGCTGATCTGCTTGAGGGTTGGAAGGCCCTACTGGGAGATCTGGATATGCTGGATCAATGGGCCAAGGCCAATGGTATGAGGTTCAACTGGATCCTGCAATTGAGTCACAACAACCCCATGCAACACTACAGGCTTGAGAAGTGTGGCTGGAAAGCAGCCTGGCAGTAAAGGACCTGGGAGTATTGGTTGACAGCCATCTTAGTATGAGCCAGCAGTATGCCCAGCTGACTAAGAAGGTCAACAGCATCCTGGCTTGTATCAGGAATAGTGTGGCCAGCAGGAGTAGGAAAGTGATTGTGCCCCTGTACCCATCACTGGAGAGGCCACAGCTTGAGTACTGTGTTCAGTTTTGGGCCCTTCACTGAAGAAGGACACTGAGGTGCTAGAACATATCCAGAGAAAGGTAATAAAGCTGGTGAGGGATCTGGAAAACAAGTCTTATAGGGAGTGACTCGGGGAACTGGGGTTGGTTAATTTGAAGAAAACTCATCGTAGACCTTATCACTTTCTAAAACTACCTGAAAGGAGGTTGTAGTGAGGTGGTTGTCAATCTCTTCTTGCAAGTAACAAGTGACAGGAGAAGAGGAAATGGCCTCAAGTTGTGTCGGGGGAGTTTTAGATTGTATGTTAGGAAAACTTTCTTCATTGAAAGGATTGTAGAGCACTGGAACAGGTTGTCCAGAGAAGTGGCTGAGTTACCATGCCTGGAGATATTTAACAAAGGCATACTTGTGGTGCTTACTGATATGGTTTAGTGGTAGACTTGACAGTGCTGGGTTAACAGTTGGACTTGATAATCTTAAAAGTCTTTTCCAAACAAAGTAATTTTATCACTCTATATCCACCTGCATCACCCTTCAAGTAACATCTTTTGTTGTATAGATTTGCTTGTAAAGTGTGTACCTGCTGAGTGTGGAAGTCTGATTCAGCAAGTCTTTGTATGAGGGAATGATTTTATATCAGTCCAGTAGGGTTCTGGGTAGGCCAAAAGGCAAGGACAAGGAATCAGGATAAAGGAAGAAATTTAGTATTTGTTTATGTTAATATTTACTGCATTACACTTTTCTAATTCATGTGGTCTTTTGCAGAAGGATTATTTTACCACATGCTTTCCACATTCGCAAACACATGGCCCAGGCAACAATGTGGAAATATGTATGTCAGTCACTATATGTTTATTTAGATGGTACTTACTACAATGATTTCACTCAAATATTTTCCTTTGGTTTTCCAGAGTCTCAGACATGTTATCTCCTAAAAAATCTATGTGAATAAAGACACCTTGCAACACAACTACCCAAGAGAGCGGTTTCTACAAAAAGAAGCTGTCACAGTACCAGACACAACTGTACCTGCAGAAAGATGGGTGGCTGCATGGGAATACTCGTGTAGTTCTCTGCTTCTCAAAAAATCTCCCCTGTGGGTTTCACATTTGATAAACAGATCATAGAAGTGTAAACTGCATTTAAGTTTTAAGTGTTTAGTTTAAAATAGTTATTTGAAGCACCTTGTTTATCTAAGGTTACTTTGATAATCTGCAATTAAGAGGGAGAGGTTAGCTGATAGAGGGTGGGCTCCGAACAGCCACTTTCCACTTTCTTATCATTCAGGTATTACATCTAAGAAAAGCTTTCCATTGAGCTCACACTTGAATGAACTGCCCCCGTGAGATGCCTTTGTCTTATGTCTGGCAAAAGATGGACCCTAAGTCTCTCAGCGAAATTTTAATTTCAGGTCAGATGAATTATGACTTCATATATAAATATTTTACACATTAATATAAACTGAAACATACTGACAACAATAACTATCGTTTCTTTTAATTTTAAGGTGAAGAATTCTGAGCAAATGAAGAGCCCTTTCTAGGGCTAGTAGATGCATATTACTAGCTAGTAGATGCATACTACTGAAAGAAAAAAAAAACATTCTCCAGGTAGCCAATGACAGAGAAAACAGAAAAAGATTTTGAGCACTTATTTAAAATTTAAAACTATTTTGCTTGAATTTGTCAGTTAACATTAGCATTCTGAAAGTTATCTTGTGTGGTCCATGCTGTCACCTCTCCTCTAGCTGCCCTCATCTAATGAGGAGAGGCAAGCATCTCTAGGGGGTGATTCATCCCACCTATTGAGGTTCCTGTACTAGTGAGGATGATTCATTACTAGAGTTGCTTCAGCTTACAGCCTCATTATAGAAAAAGCACTACAGAAACCCATTATGAAGACAGACACTGTCCCTGAGAACTTGCCCAGTCTATAGGCTGTAGACTGTACTGCATCCAAAAGGTAGAGAACTTCAAATACTTGTAAGATAACTGTTCAGATACAGAAAATTTAAAACTCCTTAAAATAGGGTATAACTGTGAGTAAGGAATCTGTCCAAGGAACACTGAAACATATTTCCAGAAAGCAAATAACCAGAAAAATGAGGAGCAATTATAGAAGATACTAATTTACAAATTATTTTCAAAGCATTCTTTGGGGGCTTCTGAGTATCTCAGCTAATTTCTCTCAAAGGAAGAGCTTTTACTAGTGTTCAATTCCTAACAGATGGAGAAAAAAGTTTAAACATATATTCATATGAAAAAATTACTAGTACTATTCCATATATTTGTGCAAAAAACCCACAGATGTATCAAATTACTTACAAAAGCAATTTCATCTTTTGTATATAGGGTTTGTATATAGACTACTATGAGATATGAGTGTATTAAATATTTCTTTTTTCTAATACAGACTTGGATTGCAAACAGTACATCTACTGAACTTTGAGAAATCTTTGTAGGTGTTTGCATCCATGAGCTGAAATTTCTCAAGAAAAGATCATCAAAAAATATTTTTGATAAATCCTAACTGAGCAATTTGGTCCTTAAATTCCATAGCCCATATTACGAAGCTGAATACATGGACTGGATTTCAAGGTGATTGAACTGTAGACCTACGGTTTGTCTTTATTATATCTACAACATACAACTTCTTATTGTATTTCTCTTTGGATGAACAGCTGTACAACACTACCCAGGTTATGAAATTGTAAATATCATTCGGCATGACCATTTAAAATGTTACTGCAAATTACATCCCTTGCAATGTTGTGCTAAGCCTCTTTAAATGAGGAAAACTATGAAATCTATTTAGAAATGGCAAGAAAATATGATGAAATTAAAATATTCCTTTTGGTTGCAACAGCTGCACATCTCACGTGGTTGAATGCTTGGTGTAAAAGTACCTTAAAAGAGCCTGATATATTCGCATTTGGTAAAAAGATCTTAGAGCTCCATTGGTCAAAAGCCCTCCAGGGAAGGAAATGTTTCCCTATATTTGATTTCACTTTTTTTTTCAGCTAGCTTATCCATTTTCTTTAGATCTTAAATATTAATAAGATGATATAGTATTCAAGAGCCTGTCTGCATGTCTTGGGGCATCTTTATAATATAAGTAGAGCAACTCCGAATACATATACTAGAATATATTGAAGGATCCTTTAAAAAATGAGATGAGCCTCCTTTTCTGGCACTTGTAGGTACGTATAAGTGTAATTTAGTATTAATACATTTTAAGAATGCATATTGAATATGTTATTCATTTCCTGAAGGAAAACTATGCATTCAGTGCTGTTGGAATAGCCATGCTTCTCCCAAACAAGCATTCTGGTTAAAGCAAGAGAGGCCTTTGGCATGCCTTTGTAATTGGTGCTGAGCAACTAATTTAATGAGCAAATAATATACCCAGGTCGTTTAGGTTATTTTCCAAAATCCCAGACCGTCCATGATTAACTTGAATATTTATTCAGATTCATTATTTAACAGATTTAATATTCAAACTTCATTCATTGTCAGATATTAGAATCATGTTTATTGTTTGTCTTTGGGTACTGACAACTGTAAGGTACTATTTTAGCCTCTTGCTTTGTTCATCTAATTAAAAAATAATCAAAGAGGAAACTGGAGAAGGTGGCTGGATCTTTAAGTATTTTGGAGAGGGATGGTGAAAGTGAGTAAATAGACTGGAGAAAATGAAATAGCAAGATGGAGGAATTAAAAGGACAAGAATTTATTTCTGTCTCTCATACAGAGTGCTTGCACAAACGTTTCTTAAAAAAAACCCCAAACTTAAAACTTAATTCATTTCATATACACTTTAATATTCTTTTTTTTTTTTTCCCAAAGTCACAAAAAGGCATGTATTTAGCAATTTCCACAGTGCTTGAAAACAGAGACAGCAATCAGGTTGTTGCCTAGTCTAATAGCTTTTTTTTTAGGATAGAAACACAGGGACGGGGTAAAATCTATTGCTTGGATCTTTCAGGGAGTGGCCTATCATATAATAAATAAATATTTTTAGAAGTCCAGTGTTGAAATTGTTCCAAGAAAATACAGGAAGCACGCAATAAAGGAAAAAGGGACATACTGAATATTTGCAAGAGGTTTGAATATTGTCTTGCAGCTCAAGAAATCAAATAGTAAATGTCAATAATGTGCAAATAGAAAACAGTAAAGCATACATGCACATAATCCCAGAGCCTATGCACTATATAACTAAACTTAGCAGAACTCCACTGATATCAATGGAGTTTATTAAATTTATACTGGATGGTAATCTTCACTGAAATACTTTATAAATAAATTTCATTAGCAAAACCAGAAACAGAGTCAGAACCTTTTCTTGCAGATGCTTCTGTAGAGGATTGCAGTGTGGCTGGAGAATGCTCAACCCAGACAGGGCAAAAAAACTTGTAGGTTGCAGTCAACAACTTACCGGTGGTTTGCACCAACCAAAGATGTAGACCAGTGGGTTTAATTTCAGCTGTACTTCAAGGTCTCTACATGTATTAGAAAGAGACTGTGTTTTCTAAACCCTTTGCCTTGAAGTCATTTCATGACAAATCTGTGAAAACTTACTAGTTAACAAATGCATTAAAGGCAGTTTAGGTAGATAGAGGTATTTTAATGATTTCGTTATACACTCAACTACAGGAGTTTATTTTTAAGGTTCTGTATTGGGGAATATTAGCTGGAATGGAAGCATTAAATTTGTAGTCACCCTTAAGGTTATGGAACTGTCTCCTTAAGACATGTATGAAATGCAACAGTAGAGCTTGATTTTGTCAGGAAAGCTATTTCTCAGCAAGAATTTCCTTACTAAAATTACCTAGAAAAATAAGGTTTGCCATTTTCTTGTGCAATTATGAAGTGATATTTTTTTGGGGAAAGATATCACTATTTCACAATTTACTTTTTGTATGACTACAGGAAGGATATCTTTAATGTAATGGAGTAGCCGTCAAACAAATGGCCTGCTACTTCATCTATTTCATTTTCAAATAGTATTGCTCCTTCCAGAAAGAGAGGAATCAAATTTCATTTCAAATTACATTACCAACTTTATTAGGGCAGAGATGATTACTCACCTTTGCAAAGCTGCAGGTTCAAACAGACAAAACAGCCCTAGATACAGGATTTTGAAGATTTATAGGTGTAGTCCTGTGGCCTGGGAGCTGTTTTCCTTTGAGATTGTGAAGAGCCCTTAGGGATGAGAAAATCAAACCAGAGGATTTGAATGATGAAACCCAAAATGAGAAACGTTTCAAATTAAATCTGAAAGCCTTCTGTTGATTTCTTGACTTGTATGAAGTCAAGAGAGGATAGCTTTGCAATGAAGGGGGAAAAAGAAGATCAAAAAGGCCAGACACACAGCAACAGCAAAGCTGAAAGTAATACTGCATTTTCAAAGGGCAGCAGTGGTTCTGTGTGCAGATGAGTTTAGTGGGAATTTCACTTCATTTACTTGAAGAAAAGACACAAATATGTGCCTGCTTTTACAGACACTATCCCAGCAGTAGTCTTCAGCTCCTATTTCCTGCATCCCAAGTTCATGCTTTTGTTGCAGCCAACTTTCTCAACGGGAAACAACAGTAACATCCCTTTCCTAACAATTCCTTTCCCACCACTCCCTTTCCCTTTCTCTGTAAGGAAAGTAGAGCATGGAGAGCAAAGTGCAGTAATGCTGATTCCCAGGAATTCTCTAGAAGCCAAGAAGGTTTGAGAGCAGCCAGATGTGGGCAAAACACTGGCAAAGGCAGGAAATGTCTCCTGAAAACTCTAGCTGGTTCTACCCCAATATCTGAGAGCTGCCCTCTACTGACAGAGCATTTGTGCTGCTAAACAACTCTGCCCAGCCCACTGCTTCCTTTACAACACCAGAGACAGCAAAGCTAGCTCCTTTGCATAAGCAGGAAGTACTTTTCTAATTGTTTCTGCAGTCTTCATTCAGCATGCAAAGGATATGTTAAAACAGAAGAGTTCCATCAAACAGGAGAGTATGTTCCCAGGTTCTTCTGTACCAGACATTACACTGACTCCTATTCATCTGTTTTACCCACTTGAAACACAAATGCCACTGTCAACAGAAATGTAACTGTATGAAATGAGATGTTACCACTTTGTGAATAAGTATTCCTGTCATCTTCCTATGTCTGTTGCAAACACCCTTGCTATCTTTTGTTTAATCCCTGTTATTCATTACAAAGCACAATTTGCTCCAGTTATATTGCTGTCAAATATTTGCAAGACATTATCAGATGGAGGAATACTTCAACAGGCAGCAAACTGGATGAACTGTGCATTATGATGCCAACTATGTTAAAAAAAAACTAAGAAAAATTAAATAGTGGTTTATCTTGGAATGCCTGAATTGAAACCAGAATTAAGAGTAATTATATATATCTCAGTGAACGCAAGTTAGAATAGCAACATATACACCTAAGTAGTTCACTTAATCTTTCTAACAAATTTGTTTTTAATCCATACCTTCTTTTGCTTACACTCTCTGAATATAGTTAGATAACTAATTTCTCCCTTAAACACTGCATAATATGTATTATTTATACAAATCCCTGTCCATATGCATAACAAATATCTTAGTTTTAACAAATATATCTTAGTTCTAATTATTTTTTCCACTTTTTAAAAGATTCAGGCACACAGTCAAGGAAAAGAAACATGCTAACTTGGAGGACAATTCACAAATAGGAAATACTTGGAAATACCTGAAAATTCTTCATGTTGAAGTAAGGAATGTACCTTTAAAATAGAAAATTCAGAATCAGCATATATTTATAAGGTGGAAAGAGAAAATATTAGATAGACTCTATGACTGGAACCTGACACAGAGCCAGGTATTGATTCTAAGATATGGCCAGGTCTATGCTGTATTCTCCAAGCAAAGGTAGGTGAGCTTTACTCAAGCTGAGACTTACCATGTGTGGGCAATTTACAAGCTGGAATCTGTGTGGATTCAGTAAGCCAGCAGCTGTGCCTGAGACATTCTGAAAGCCAGGTTAGTTACTCCTGAAATTCAAAGAGGTCTTAAATACACACTGCATTCCCATTTGAAAGCCTCTAGCTCACTGATAAATGAAGTTCTGGATAGACTTAGAACTAGTCAAAATTCAAGTCCCAGGCAACAGCAACTGATTAGCTTGGGTTCATAATGAATCTGTCAGTCCCAGATAATATAGTTAATGTAAATGAAAGTATTTACGTCAGCTTTAGCTCTGCAACTGAGCAAACTAAGAAAAAAAAAACAACAAACCAAACCAAAACATCAAAGATTACTAAATGCTTCAATACATTACTTTCAGTCAAAATCCCCACTTCACAAATCATTAAAGAGTATATTGGAGAAGCAGCAGCATAAATATGCCTTGTTCTTAAGCTCTTTCTTCTGTCCCTATCTTCTACTGCCCACTTATTAAAGTGAGAATGTGAACCAGACAAATCTCCCCTCTAAATCAGCAAAGTCATTATTTTCTTTGGGCTGTAAAGTAGCACAGTGTCCATCACTTCAGCAGTACTTATCTCTTCTGATATCGGAATAAGAGCTTTGTTGAGATGCTTTTGTAGTTCAAATTTGGTTTTGTCATAGTTATGTAGAAAGAGGTATTCCAGATGTAAAACCAAAATACCAGTAAAATCAAAAGCAAATTAGAATGCCATTTGACAAAGGAAAACCAAATAGCAGACACAGAGTACAGAGCAAAGCATGGCCTGAGGAAAACACCCATAAAAATCTTTCATAAAAGAAGGCGGCAGTAGGAAACAAAAATATCACTAGCAAACTGACTGACTGTTGGTGAGTCTTTCCCATCATCAATAAATGCAGTGAGCAACAATGACTGTTGCCATAATCTGCAGCAATTCACTAAGTGATTCTTATCCATATTGTTGGCTTTTTTTTCACCTATCACCCAGTTTTAAACTATATTATCATTTACCTTTCAGCCCAGCTCTGTCAAGTTTTCTTCACAGTCTCCTGTGAGGTCTTATCAAAGCTGTTCACTTAAATTAAATACTTATTGGAAATGCAAAATTTAAAAGGGCACCTAACTATAGCTGCCATATTTTCCATATGATACTCAGAAAATGTCTAACAATGCTTTAAGCAAGTTATTCTACTTCTTTGCAAATTATGCGTATTTGGCATTAAAGGAAGGATTACTTCATTTATCTTGAGGCTCTGGAAAATTATATACAACATTGTCCTAAACCAGTTGTTGTTCATTATCTCTTCTATGCATAACTTCTTCAGGTCCTTGGAAATTCTCATTTTCTTTCTGTTGGCCCCTTGATAGGTATCACATTTCTTTGTCTAGTCATTTGGCTGCCTACACTTAGTGTCCTCTCCTAAAGCTGTTCCCTTCTTTGTGACTTTGGCTTTTCTCTGAAAGCCAGCTGCCCGGACATATTCAAACACAGTAGTATAATGCTGAAGAAGTAGTGACTGTAGGCAACATGAAATTGGCGCACCAAGAGATTGTGGTTTGGTTTTTCACACTTACTGTTGTCTGTCATATTGTGTCCACTGAAATCTATTTTCATGGATTTTTTTCCCTACTTGGAGTGCCAGGACAGATAATAGATAACTATAAATATACATGGAATCTGGCATGGTAAATGTCTAAAAGTCTATGCTGTACACATCAAGCCATTTTCATAAGAAGATTTTGACATATTTTTATTCTGTAGCATCAGATTAATCACAAGATATGTTGATTGATGCCTTATGGCAACAAATCTCCTCTAGGAAGCTTTTCAGAGTATAATGTGTAGTTTCAGAGATGCATGAAATAGTAGGATAATGAGGCAGAAGGAGCTAATTTTTAGCTGGAATTGCCTCCAGCTAAGCATGCATTCTTTATACATATAAGATTTACTTTTTTTTTTTTAAAGACAGAGAAAAATATAATGCTAAAGTATCATTAAAATATCAATTCATCCAAAAAGCCCATTACTGTTCTCATGTCTTGTCCACAGGCAATATAACAGGAAGAAAGAACACAAGGAAATCAAATAGGCTGAACCTGCTCCCTGGATCACAGTCCTGAGAAACACAAATGATATAATCACACAAAGAAGCATTGTTTTGTGACATTCTCACACAAATCCAACGATACTGTTTTCAGATTTTTCTTTCCACTCTCCTGCACGTAGGAAAGCTTATTAAGGCATCCTTTTTTGAATATGATGCTGAGTTGTTCCATGTGATACTATTCTGGGTCCGTTTAGGGGTTCAGGGCAGGTCCCCACGGAAACAGAACGTATGCTCTCCCCCCTCCCTATCCCTTAGT
>VZZY01025326.1:94132-171810 GCA_013400335.1 Eurystomus gularis | reverse complement strand
GGTCTCTTTCCTTTCTTGCCTTTTTCTCTCGTGCCTTTTCCTTTCTTTCCTTCACTTACTTGCAGTAAGTGAAAGTCTTACTCCCACCTCCAGTGGGACCAGGGTTTAAGCTAAGATACTTTTTTTCCACTGCCTCAGAGTATTTTATTTAGCATGGTTGTTAAGATAGATATTCATCTTTTCCTTCCCTGCGTAACAGTAATAAAGGGGTAAAGGCAGCTAAAAACAAAAGTAAGAAGATCCCAGTTAGAGCTGGTATGTGTTTAGTGACGTTATCCATGGTTTGCTGCTACAGCCCATGACAGTGGCATAAGAAAAATTTGACAGATGAGAAGAACAGGAGGGAGTTCAGACTTACAAAACTAGGATTCCCACTTCCTTTTTAAGTAAAAATAGTTACATGGCACTTACAAGCACTGAACACACAGAGAAGTATGGAAAATACCTACTAGTATAGCACAGGGATTATAAAATATTATTTTTAAGATGCTTTATGTATTAGAGTGAATACATCTAACTGATATTGCTGCATATAGTTCTTTCAGATTTGAACACCTTGTTTCAACTTTTAAAAATTTTATATAGTAAATTTATGAGATATCAAAGGCATATGTGGGCTCACTTACTCTGCACAGTAAGAAAATAAGCCTTGAACTTCCTCAATAGTTTAATCTTTTTAATAAGAGATGAGAAGCCTATTATAGGATCATTTCATATGCTGCATTTTTTTTAATGGAAGTTAAAGAAAAGCATTGCACAAGAATTGCCTATTTTACAGATTTAGTCTATTTGTGGAATCCTTGTGAGGGGTGATAGTACTCACAAATATGTATTACAGTTACTGGTAAATGTAATGAGCAGTACTCTTCCAGATTTTGAGTATTCAAACACAAAGTTGTGTATTCAATCCATTTGATTTGACTTTGGGGGTTGGACTTGATGATCTCCAGAGGTCCCTTCCAACTCCTAACATTCTATGATTCTATGACTGTTATATTTTTATAATGTTAAAAACATATATATCAGGTTCCTTGTATATAATTAAATAATATCCTGCTTTTAAAAAGCAAAATGAATGCTATAAACAGTGGTGTGGTACAGTTTTAGGGTTTTTTTAAGTCTTGAGAAAGCTTGCTGAAAACAAGTCAATGGAACAATTGTGCTTTTAACTGCTAATCTCTTCAATGTTTTATTAAATACTTAGTGTTGGTTTCCTAATTCACTTACATGGTTATGGGTAATCAAGTAATGGTCAGTGGCTTAAAATTATAAATAGCTTAATTGTATGGAACCTTGAAAGCTAAACAGGATCTGTCCTCTGGATGGACAGAACATGAATATCTATAACCTTTTTTTCCCAAGAAACAGTAATTGTTGCCTTGGTAGCCAGTGTCTGACGTAATATTTTACCAGATGATATCCTTCCATCCTGCTGTTCTTAGCACATCTGAAAACTGACTTCTGGACTGAGAGCTCCTGGGCTTGAAGTCTACTTTAACTAAATTCTTTGCTTTCCTTGTAATACTCCTGTGGGTGTAAAACTTAAAAGACTGAATTCTAGCCCATTTGACTTCTAAGATGGGGCAAGGGAAAGACAGACCTGATGATTCCCATTGTTTAGAAAACTAAGTGATTATTGAGTCTTGACTCTCTCAGTCATGGCCATGCTCTAGGCATTATTCACAACAGGGTATGAAATTCCATCCAGTAAATGTCTGAGGGACCAATGCTCTCACCTCAAAACCCGGTGGGATGAGAGGGGAGGATGAGAAGCCAGTAGTGAATTGCAGGATGTGTTCAAGAAAGCAACAGGAATGAAAGACTATGGTATTGCATCTGTGTTAAAGTCTTTAAGGACTAATTAAGTCTTCCAAACATTGGAAAGCATGGAGTTGCAGTGTTTTTACTGAATATGTGAATGTCCTATATTGTACCAATTACAGGCTAAGTGAACCAGATGTGTGTGCCTGTGACAACCTGATGGTATTCCTTCTATCCTTGCTTGCCTGTACTTGGTCATGTTGGTGTAACTGAATATCTAGCAATAAAAAGAACAACATGCTCTGAAATAACCCAGACAACTGGTTAGCTTTCGAAGGCACTTGAGATAAAAAACAAGTTTTGAGTGCCAAATTTTCCATCACAGACAGATTTCCTCCTGAACTCTTAACAGCAAGGCTTTAAATCAGCAGCCTACATCTATTTGTTCAGAAAAAGTCAGACCAGGAGTCTACTTCTGAAAACTGACAACGTCAAGGGAGGTGTTATTTTACAGTTTACCAATTCCTCAGGTAGCTATTTACATGAGGCAGTAAAGGACATAATGCACTGCATGTAAGTCAAAGCACAAATTTCACTTCTGCTCACTATAGTAGTTCTGTTTTCCCCAAGGTTAGAGCTCATTTATTTGGCCTGAAGCACTTGTATCCAAGGCTTCATCCTACATACCAAAATTTTAGCTTGCTTTGAGGAAAAAGATATTATTTAACAGCAACATTGAACTACGTCACACACAAAGCCATCAGGGACAGCTAAACACCATTAAGAGGTAGATTGACAATCTGCAGAAACTTCCAGATGCATATGTTGAAAAGGCAGCCACTGGAGGGTTGAATTTGAAGATGAATTGGTCATAGCTGTATTTAAACAAGGAAAAATACGAATACATATGTGGCAAAACTCTTGTTTCCTTCCAGCTGTGTAGCATCGCCAGGGGTGCAATGGCCAGAAGTGCAAGGAGAGCAATGGCTGTGCCGCAGGGTGCTGGTAGCAGTGTTTCTGTACAAGTAGCTGCTTGTAGAATTGACACAATACATCTTAGCATCTATGTCTTTTCTGAGTGAACAAATTTCATGTTTTAAGGAGGCTTAAAAAAGCAATACTTCTCAGCTTAGCACCAGACGTGTGACTAATGAAAGGTCTCTGAAAATTAGAAAGGATGAAAGAGGGTTGTATAGTTGAAGCTCTTGGCTTCAGCTGTGAAACCCATTGAATGAGGCCAAAGTCCTTCAGCTAGCATCACCTGGCTAAGGTCTTTAGAGATTCCTTTCCATTCTCAATGATGGGCTCCAGATAATATTTGGGGAGCATAGATTTGTAAGTAGGATAGCAATAGATGTTTCTAGAGGCTATACTAACTTTGAAACTGCTACCTTAAATGGGCAGATGCTCCTACTTTCATCTCTGTTCAGTGGGAGGAAACAGGGATATTAACTTCAAAGTTCATCCTTTAGCAAAAAAACCAATGTTCTCATTCTGATAATTCAAAGGTATACAAAAATACCCACCACAAACAACAAAAAAACAAACCAGAAAATTATGATAGGAATGAGCTGTAGATGTTTCCAATTTCCTTGGGTATTTGAGTCTACATCCTTTAAATGCAAGAATTGTAACACTGAGACATTAAAATTCATTTCAGGGGGAAAAGAACCCCACAAACCAAAAACCCCAAACAAATTACTACGGTGCAAAATATAAAAATATTAAGTAGGTCACTGAAGGAGGTGAGGAGAGAATCAAAATATACCAGTGGCATTATCAAATTCTCAGTTATCTATCTTCCTTCCAGGGTTTGGGAACTTACTACAGAAGATGACAAAACATGTTTAACATGAATTGCAAACTGAAAAAGTCAGTGTGCTTATTAATCTGTGACCAAATAGCTCTGTTCCTCCTAGCTATAATATTAAATAATCATCTTCCACTTCACAAATAGTTGCTCTTTAGAAGTGGCAGGTGCAGTGAGATATAGAAAAATGCAAAAGGAGAATATACAAGCCAACAATATTTGATTTTCAGTAACTGGAAACAAATATTACGGATTAGATGGCAATGAATGTTAGTTTAGACATTGAATTTGGGAGGAACCTCCAAGAATGTAGCTTTAACATAAATGTGTGTTTAAGACATACTGAAAATTAGGAAGATGTACTCTACAATTTTGAAATAAGCCAGGTTTTTCTAGGTCTGATATGAGCAAAGGGTTTGGTTACTTGATTTAAAAAACAATGGGATGAATCTACTGGCACTCAGTGGATTGCCCTTCTGGGGCCCAAATGCATTCTTCACTAAAGTTGGCCTGCTTTGAGCAGCAAGCATGGCTTCTCAGAATTCCACCCTGCTGCTGATCCTCTGATCCAGTAACAATGTGGTCGCCTTCTATCTTTGACTTAGGTCTCTTAGCTTCAAATGGTCACAGGTAGCACATCTGTGTCTTACAGAGTGAGGCAGAAGACTTAGGTGAACCTTGAAAGCGTTTATTCAAGGAGTAAATTTTAAATTTCCTTCCGCTGTGCATCTCTTAACTGACTGAGCTATGGCTGTCTCACCAGGTACAGGAGCATCGTAAGGGTGTAAGGCAACTTAGTTGTGTGTGGTGCAGAAGCAAGCTGCTTGGGCATGGGCAGCTGCTTAGGCATGAGAAGGAGAGAAAGTAGTTTAGAATGTGACAAGTTGAGTTACAAATTGTGTTTTTACAGGACAGTTTCTGGTGAACTGTCATTGAACTTGAAGCATGACTTACACTGGAATTTTTGTTTTCCCTGGAAGCCTGGCTAAAACTAGAGCAAGTCTCTTATTAGTGCTCTAAGTAATGATGGAGCATAAGCCCTGCAAAAATGGAGATTATTCCATAATCAAGTTATTGATTTGAGCAGGGGAGTAGGGCTGGGGGCTGAAGATGAGGGAAACTGTTTAAAATCCATCAAGTCTTAGCACTTGTATGCACTCGCTAATCTTCTGAAGACTCACTTCCCTACTGCTTTGTTGCCCTCTTATATCTAAAGTACAAGGGACTAATATTGTTATATTGTAATGCAAGTATATAATACTATTCAGACTCAAATAGTAGAGAAATTCTGTTATTGCTTGCACTGTGGCTGAATGTTAGGTGAAGATAAAAGATTTTGTGTAGCAAAGGAAGATCAGTGTCTGCAAAATACTATGGAAAGCTTTAGTTTATGTGGCATTTGCAAACTGGCCTATCTCTTGCTGTTATAGATCTTGAACTGTTTATTTTAATGGTGTTTACTGTGCTTCTTTCAGTCTTGCAAGCCACGTGAGCTAAGAGAGAGTAAATGAGAAGTTCTGTATTTGAACTGTCATTGTGGCTTGGGTTTTTGCTTTGTTTTAACCTACACTTTCAACGGAAGGAAATAC
The DNA here is from genome assembly GCA_013400335.1 of Eurystomus gularis. Lineage (NCBI taxonomy): Eukaryota > Metazoa > Chordata > Aves > Coraciiformes > Coraciidae > Eurystomus > Eurystomus gularis. The sequence goes on along the minus strand of VZZY01025326.1, from coordinate 166,650 downwards.
CAGAAGTCTTGCAATATAATATGCATAGCTGATCTTTTGAGTTCCGGATTGCATCAGGAAGGAGGAAAGTACTTCAAGGTACAGAAGCGGAAGGTTAGAACAAGGTTTATTAATTCCAGCACTTTGAGTCACTGCAGACATAATTTTGCAGTGCTGCAAGTAAAGATGTAAGAAAAGTGAAAATATTAAAACAATGTTTTCAGCATCACTGTAGCTTTTTAATTTGTATTGAACTAAAGTTGAATACCACAGAAGTGCTAGCTGTGACAAAATACATAAAACAAGAGAAGGAAATTAATACCAAATGGTATAATCCAAAGCTATTAAACAGGAATTATTCACTGTGTCTAATTCACTGGCATGCACTAATTAGCAGCATGTCCTCTATCCTGTATAGGATAAAGGGTAATAAATGAAATAATTGCCAACCGGTTTTGGAAGTTGTATGTGCAAAGCATGAATTCTTGTCTGTCCGTTTTTGTTGGGGGTAGGGTGTGGTTTTTTGGGTTGGTTTTTTTTTTGGGGGGGGAGAGGGGGCTTACCTGACCCTTATGGCAAAACTTCTATTGATGTTTGACTACTATGTTAAAATTGTAATGCCTTATGATCCAGCAAGTGTGAGGCCTGTTGTGCTGCTGCTACAGAAACGTGGAATAAGTCAGCGGCTGCTCCCAGAGAACTTGCCATCTAAACAGAGTATGAAATAGATGTTGCACTGAAGAGATTTCATATAAATTGTATCTCTATAGTGAGGAATTGTAGGGCTCCAGAATCCCAGGAAGAGGAGAAAGAAAGAGAGCAAGAAACTCCAACCTTCACTGAAAAACTTTAAAGTGAAGGCATCAGCAGTGGATTGGGAGAGAACACCATCTAGTTGTGTCAGTTCTGAGAGGTGGCTGCATCCCTCTGTCACACAGTCACATGGCAAACCAAATAGGAATGCTGGTGGTGGGGTCCAGTGGCTTGTTTGGCCAAGCATCAAGTTTCATGGAGCATATCCAGGGAGTCAGTGGTAAATTTTCATTGTAATTGTATATGTACCACTTGCTGAGATGGGTGTGGGAGCTGCTTTTCTCAGAAGAAACTTGCTGTGCTTCCACATTATGTCATAGGAGCTGTGATGACAGCTGCTTGGGGTGAGAAGGGGAGAGCTGTGCTCTCAGTAGCAGGACCATGGAGGAGCATTATGAAGTTACTTGTTACCTGGACTTTGCCTCCTTAGCTGAAGGAGGACTGTCTTTCATGTTCCAGTTTTCCCCAGCTCTTCCTTCTGAGTTGTTCCTTCCCTTTCAGTAGATGTCAACACTCGGGAGCAATCCTGCAATGCCTTGTAGCACTATGGGCTGCATTGAAGGATTAGAAAAGACCTTTCACTGTTGGATGGGATTGACTGGGGTTCGGTGGATTTTCAGCCTGCCTTGCAGCTGGAGCACAGAGAATCAAGACCAGGCACTTCCTCAGAGTATAATAAAACAACACTTCTTGTGTCTTGTGATTGCTAGGCAGAAGAAAGAAGTGATAAACATGCTTCCCATTGTAAATGAGATTTGAGACTTTCTCTATTTAATCTTTTGCCATGCCTGTCTAACAGAAGCAGTTAAACTGAGGTGTTCGATTTCCTCCCACTTTTGCAGGCTGTGCTGGAGAGCAGGCTGCAAGGCCACTCATGAGGAGCTTTCCACCCCATACCTGAACCGGGTTAGATGCCTGATCACTGAAACTGCAAAAAAGACACATACTTTTATCCAATACTTTTTAAATATAAGGTTCAAGCCTGCTGCTTAAAACCTCTTCCAGCATCTGTTTTTCAATCACTTATGTGCCCTAAGCAAGTGCTTTATTTCAAAATGATGTTTGCTGGTTTGTGTTGATCTTTAATGCAGCAAGTTAGATATTTATTTTAGGCACAAGATGGTTCTAATTTTTCCTGTGATTTTTGTAGCTTTAAATGTCAGTACCCTGTTGTACCCAAAGCACTGTTACTTTGTGAAATGGAAAACACTGGTCATTGTGCAGATAGGACAAACTATACTCCCTCAGGAAGGCCTTACTCTTTGTACTTGTGCTGTATAGTTTCACTCTTACCCAAAAGCAATTTGCTTAGGTTGAAGTTATATGGTTACTAGTTACAAAAGGCTGTTACATGGTATCAAGATGTTAGTCACTGCAAAGCTGATTTAATAGCATCTTGTCCTACTTGTAAATCATGCTTTTTTGTGCATCTTACTTATAGACCACAGCCCTTGCAGTTTTTCAGTCACTCCCAGATAATGTTGTGAGCTGCACTCAAGTAATGAAATAACAATTTCCCTATTTCATGATGCTCACAGGTGCATTAATGCTGCCCTGAAATGAGAGCTACCGAGCCATGAAACTGTCCCTGTATCCCAGCAAGATTCTGTACTTGTAGGGGCACACTTTGATAAGGAAAACTTAAAATTTGAGCATTTGGACTACTTTTTCTTTAAAGTGGCTTTGTGCCGCTTAGTACTTAAGCTGTTTGGAAAATCACTCCAAACCTCATTATCATCACTCAGGTGCTTTTTCACATGCAGTTCCCTTTCCATACTCTCCTGTAACTGAGATAGTGTCTTTCGAGTGCCTTTTGCATGGAGAAGGTGCTGATTCTTGGGATTTGAAGGCATACTGTGAGGTTGGCTGCTGCATTAAATGTACACCTTGGATGGTGTCTTTCACTGGCTGAGGTAGGAGTGTGGGCTGCTATGCCATAGCAGGCCCACAGGGAAGCCAGAACTCAGGCAGATCTGAGGATGCTGTATAAGTACTTGTAAAGCTAAAACAAAAACTTGATCTAAATGCTCAGCACAGTGCTTCAGCTCCTGTATCCTTTCTTAATATGGCCACATGTATATATTTAAGTTTATCTAGATGATTCCTCATTGATTTCTACCTCCAGATGGGCGGGCAGCAATATCCTGCATATAGTCTATATTTAAAGTGTGAGCTACGGTGTGTAGTTAACCACTTCTATGAAATAAAATTATTTCTCTCCTGGGGTGAATGTCAATAACTGCATAGTTAGTGCTGAAATTTGTTCTTCCTGCAAACTAGCAGCTGCCTGAAGCATGCAATGCAATGTCAAATATTTTTTTCTGAGCCCTGTTGAGGTGCGCTGAAGAATGGAAAGTGTATTTTAACAGCTGGGGGAAGCCACTTCTCTCAGTCACTTCTGGTTTTTGGTCACTTTCAGAGAAAATGAAAGTGTGACTCAAAGTACCAAACACTATTAAAATTACTTTTCTGGGAGGTGGAGAGGGGAAAATAGCAGATGCTATAAAAAAAATGTGGTGACTTTGGTACAGTAAAGTAAGCTTCTTTTTAGACCAGCTCTCAAATGTAAATCTCACTTAAAAGAACTTTTTCAAACATTTAAAAAACCCTAAAGAAATTCTCAATTGAAAAATATTTATGATATTCAGTTTGGCGCAGGTAGAATAATTGTATTTACTTCTTGTGGTATAGGATCCTCGTTGCTTGTTATTTTCCACAGTAGGGATGTCTGCCACCTCTTAATTCTCAGGTGATTAAGCCAGCAAACATACTCTTGAAAAACGAGGTCATTCTTTTCTCCGTTATACAGTTTTTATGCTTAGTATAAAAAAAATGAATACAGAGAAGTCAGACTAGCATTGGACCTCATACTACTGTCAGTGTTTGACCATGACAGATGAACTAGAAGCCTGAAAGACAGTGTTTTAACATTCAGTACAATTAGCTGGACTAGAGTTAGTTCATCAGTTTAAGAATTACCACTGTCTCTTTTTAATAAAAGTAAAATAATGCTCTATACTCATGAGCAAACTATACAAGTGTTGGTAGCAGAAATAAAGCACTTCATGTAGTTTTAAAGAGATTTTTTTTTCCACCAAATACTGCTTACTACAAAATGTTCTTTTCACTGCATCAGTATAATTAGTTCAGTCTGTTAACCAGTGCATTTCATCTAATACTTTCTTCTGCATTTGCTGACAATACAATTACAAAAAATTACAAACCAACTGAAAACAATGCAAATATATTTGTCTGTTTGCTGTTTCTTCTACAATGGCAGCTTGCCAGAGATGACATGCTTCATTAAATGTCACTAAATATTATGTACTTAGGACTTAATTATGCCTTTAAGGCACTGGCCTTTTCAGGGAAGAGAGTGGATAAAATTGCTTCCTTGAGAGCTTTGAGCCATGCTCTGCCTGAGAAAACATGACTGCTGGCAGCATGGTGGGAAATCAAAAGGCAAGTTGATCATCTCTTTGAGATGATGGAGCATATGTTCTGGCCCACACCTTCTCAGCTCTACTGATGGATGAGCAATCTCACTGCTCTGGGCATTAAATATACCTCTGTTGAAGCTATGCCTGCATCTATAGTCTCAAATATTTCTGTCCTGTTATCAAAGGTTTACGATGGGGAGGTAACTTTCAGGCTACGATGCCTGAGATCCTAAATACTTCTAGATTTTTCCTACACTAAAATATAGTATGAATAGTTAATTAAAAGAAAAAGACCCACTTTGCAGGCTTTTTGTCCAACACTAAGACTGAGCCAGGAGGACTGAGGGAATGAGAGTCTAGACTGGGATCTCTCTGATCTCTAAAGAAACTGTCAGACCCAGGACACACAATTGCTGGCAGCTTCTAATTCTTAACTTCTTGAAACTAATGTATTTCATGGCATATTTATAAACTTCAGAATATATACATTTTCACAGGCAGCCCATGGGAACACAACTAAATCAGGATTATCTTGTGCTGTAGAAGTATGTAGGATGTAGCTGTTGAATAATTTAATGCTGTCAACTTTTTAGACTATCCACTCTCCTTAGCATTTAGACCACTCTCAAAGGTTTCCTTTAGTCCTTTCTAAAGTCAAACTATTACAAACTATTACTGCAGATGTAAGTCAGTAAGTGCTATCAGTAGTGCTGGATTTCTTAAGACTATATCTCATGTCAGGTAATATTGTTTAGAGTTTTATTTCTTTAGCCAGTTACTCATTAGCAAAAATAGTATCTCAGTTTCAAAATCTGCATAATCCAGGTTACAAGAGCAACTGCTTAAGATGGGAAACTTCAGTGTCACGATTTCTTCTTCCAATGCTTCCTCATGGTTCAAAAATCACTGTGCTGAGTAACAGTTCAGGAGCCAGCCCTGGCAATCACTTTTTCTCTGCCATAGTGTCTTCCACCTCTAATGTGAGCTTTCTCTAACTTGCTTCTGCTGTACGTCTTCACTCAGGCTCCACTCTGAGGCTGAAGTTTTGAAGAGACAAAAATGGCACCTGTCCTCAATGGCACCTGCTCCCTGACCCCCAGTCAATGATTTAACCTCCTCACTGATTTCTGGAAACCTTTTTTTTTCCTGAGTTTTTTTTTGTTATTAAACTCTGTTATCCATACACGTATAAAACCAGAGATGATTGCAGCAAATACTTTCATATTCTTTGCTATGTGTGTACTCAAACACATCTGGGCTAAAATGTTATAGCTTAGAAGAAGGTAAGCAACATCTGCTCTAGTCTCAAGCAGTGTCTTCCAAACCAAAAATGGCAGTGCCTGTGTTCTAATAAGTGAAACATCCAGAGCCACTGTTCACATGGGTTGCTTGATTTTACCCTTGATTTCAGTAGAGAAAATGTCCTAGAACTGTTATATCTTCCTTGTAGTAATATACATAAAACACAAATGCATTCTAACTTAGTGTCATCAGTGATATTTATATAAAGCACTGGGTTTACAATGGTACATAATTTATTACTGAAATGAAATTTAATTGCACTTAACTATTACTCACTGTATGCCTTCTCCCATTCTATTATAAATGCATCTTAGCGTGCTCCCTACTTGCAGCTGAAATAATAAATGATTTCATAATCTGAGTTATTTGTGGGATACTGGAAGTGGGTTTTCTGACAGCACAGAGAGATTTTATGAACTTGTTATGCTGTGGGTATTCATTGTTTCCTATCTTCTTGTAGAATAGTCTCTGGACAGTAGTATCTAGCATTTAAAGGTTTTGAAGAAATTCCTGTTGAAATGAGGAGAATACTGAGGGTAGATTCAAGTGATGTTTATGCCCAAGATTTTAGTTTTAGTGATACATATTTGATGATGCTTGACTAAATACTTTCAAATGCATGCCTTACATTTACAGCCTTGTTCTGGTGTTGTGATCTCATTGCTATCAGTGCTTTTAAAGCAGATTTTTCTTTCTCTATCCTTAAGTTTATCAGTATGAAATGCTACAACAGACTTAATAGGAAAACAGTATTTCTGCTACAATAGCCCTCATGAAAAATGTTGAAATTGTGCCAGTTCTGACAGGAAGTATTATCACCGTCCTTAGCTCATGCTAAAAGATTTTCAATTTTCTAGATAGTAGATTTCCTATGTAGTAGCTTTACAGAATGTATTAATAGGCACACCACATCTTAAAACCAAGTTACTAACCCCCCTTCTTAAAAATCTATTAAGACTACAATGTGAAATACAGAAAAACTAACAAATTTCAGAATTCAAGAGGATTAGGGAACCCTAGCTTGGAATCCTAGTATATGGTGTGATAATTCCTTTTTTTCATTATTTTCTCCTCCTCTCCTTATTTCTGCTTATTCAATACTTTCTGTGAAAGGTATTTTTCTCTCTTCATCTTCCAGCGTGTGGTCACATGCATTATTAACTACTTGCTATTCCAAACCTACAATAAAAAACCCGTGTTAATGTATGCCTAGACTTCTGTACGGCACTGTCATCAATTGTGGTATTGTGACAAGTATTAATGAATTCATCCTTAAATTGGATCTGTTATGGGAGATAGCGTGTGTATGAGAGAGAAAAAACGTGTGTGATTAGATATAGATACTATCCACATTTCATATGTAAGGCTGTGAGGTGCGAGGTAATACTATCAACTTACCTGACATTGAGGGCTGAGTTTGGAAACAGTCTTAAGTGCTTCATATGTTAGGAAAACCTTTTTCTTAATCATAAGGTGACTGCATGAGCACTTGTCACTTCTGCAAATCACTCTGTAGGTACTGGTGTTATTCAGCGTCTGCAGGTGTAGTTAGTGCACAGAAAGCATGAAGGACTGTTAAAGATAAAAGGACTGTGGAAGGAAGTTAGAGGTGGTTCGGTGTTCAGGGATCTGCTCCTGGTGGGTTAATGCAGGGCATGGATAACAAGCTGGGACCCAGTGAAACCTGTTACAGAGGCAGCGTTTGCAGTGTGGTGCTGTGCCTGGCCATATGCATCAACCCAGCTTTGGAGATACAGCTTGCCTCATAATTGCTATCACAATGCGTCGTGATTTGTGCTATAGATGCTCTAGATTAAATATATAGTTAAATCTAATGTGTTTCAATGCTAATTAAAATCTTACACTAGTGGTGGAAACAGGCAGTAGGTGTCCTCACTGGGTGAGTCAGTTCCCTCCATATTTCTACTCATTTTCCCTGGATCTCACATCAAAAGGCTCTTCTCTGATACCATAATCTGTACCATCAATTATCATTAACAGCAATGCACAGAACTGAATGCAAAACGACCTTTTTTTGCTTTACTGAAGTGGTTTACATTTTAATTTCTGCCTGCTGGTGTTTGCTAATTTATTGTATCCTCTAACATTTCTTTTCTGAGGGTCTTCCCTTCTAATTCTTAACCAAAGCAGTAGAGATGGTCACTTTGGTTCCTATTTGTCACTGATGTAAATTTATATTACTGTGGTATTAACCTTACTAACAACATATAATTTACAGAAGTGTCATGATGGTCCACTAACATATATGTAATATACTATAGTTTTCACTGAAGTTATCAACTGTGCAATAAATTTTAGCTTACCAAACTGACAAAACCTAGCTATTCAGAGCTGCCATGAGATGTCGTATTACAGACTACACTGCCTCAATTTGTGCTAGCTGTAAATCATAGTTTTCAATAGGAATACACAGAGATAAACTTGGCGTATTGTGTCAGCTAGTGGAAAATAGAAGCTATTATCTTCTCTTAGAAGCAATGGTGACAAGACCTGATAGTGAAGAGCAGCTCCAACAATATGGTTAATAATGCATAAGGCCAGAAAGATCCATTATTATCAAATAGAAACCATAAAACTTCAGGTAAATTCTAATTTGAACTAAACTGTATCTTAATCTAAAAACAGGAGGTGATGAACAATCTACCACAATTAATATAGCTGCCTAGCAGTGCTCATCATAAAGAGAAAACTGTAAATCTGGCCTGTGACTTAGAACTGTGACTAGTTCATTGGAGATTGTGTTCTGTGATCAGACTGAACCGTTTGTTGTTCAGCTTTGCAGAATTAAACTTTCATCCACCACACATGAAAATTTTGACCAAAAAACTGGTAGACCTTTTGACTGAAGTGACTGTGCTCTGTTGTCAGAGATTATCAGCAGCTCCACTCTCTTGCGAGCTGACCAACACAGAGTCTGGTATTTTAAATGCACACTGTAAAATTTTTTGCTGAGCAGAGAAATTGCCATTCTCACAGCAAGATGACCAGGATTCAGAGGTGATTATTCTAAATATTTATTTTATACCTGGTCATTACTAAAAAAAAAAGAATTGACATAAGTATTTTTAACACTCATAAACAAGCATTGTGTCAGCAAAACCAGAACACCTGTAACTGCAAATAAGGCAAAAGATCTGCTGTTTTATTGTAGTGTAATAGCTTCCAAAGTAGGGACAAGCCTTTAAAAGTTGTTGAAGGGAACGGTCAGAGCCAGGAGGAGATTTTGCGATTAGGGCACTTCTTGGAAGGAAGAGTAGAAATAATAAGGAGGAAGGAGACAAAGATGCCTGATTTTTCTAATTATTTTTTTTTTAAACACATTATGGAAAGCATTTTTACTTCACCTTCTTGAAATGGAGCTTTTTGCTGTAACTTATCAAGTGGCTCTCAACTTTGCATGTCTTCTGTGATATAACAAGTATAAAGATCTGCATTCTGAAGGAAATGAATTGATTTTAGTGAAACAATGTTTTGACCTGAACTACGTTGTTCCGGAAGCTTGTGGGATAGGAAATGGTAACCCCATGTGGTAATAGTTCTTGGAGCTGTGATTGAGTGAAACAAAAATAGGTTTGGCAGCTGCTGTATTCCTCCAGCAAGACTGCACTTTAATCAGGATGAAGGGGTTTGCGCAGCCAGGGAGTGGGATGGTGTGTCATGAGGTTTCCCTAATGGATGTATGTTTGTTACCCTGGGTGGAAGAGCAGCTCTTCTGCTTACCAGGGGCACTCATTGGAGCAGGGAGAGAGACTTTCCTACTGGCAAAAAGTTTAGAACTTGCTATAGTGGGCTGTGCCAGATACTTGTTAGATGAAGACTAAAATCAATCCCTGTGTTTCTGTCAGCTCAGCCACGGTATGAGTACTAAACTAGGGCTTTTCCTCTCCCTTCTTTCATGCAACTTCCCTCGCTATGTTTTGTACTGTGGAGAACAATAACCCTCTGCTCTATGCCTTTTGCATTGTTTCTGTGGCCCTGTGTGTCCTTGCGCCAACAGCCCTCTCGTACATAATATTCCTAAGACTTGGACACTCCTCCATGTCTATTAGCTATTTCACACTCCATTGCTTAAACATCCTTCTGTTTGCTCCCAATGTCTGCAGAGTTGTTCTTGATTACACCTGTTGTCAGCTCTGCTTCTAAAACCACTTTCTGAGCTTGCTGTGCTGCCAGTGCTCTAAGTTTCTGTTCACCTTCCTTTCTCCGTCTCTTTCAGTATTGCATCAATCATAAACTAATTGTCTCCCTGCCTTTCATTACACATTCATTAATAACAGTTTGCCTCCCACTCTGATTGTCCTATGACTTTGAGAGGCAACAGTACTGCAAGAACCAAAGAATGACATGCAGAGAGCTCCTGGACAGAACAAAACTGACAGTGAAACAGACTACTGTGAGGAACCTGAGAGGCTGAAAAGACCACCACTGCAAGGGTGTTCAGGGAGTGGTTGGAAACCATGATATTAAGGACCAAGGAAGAGAAAGGAGCAGGATATATTTTCATAGCTGGTTTAAAATTATCTAAGCCAATGCTGCTCTCCTATAAAGGAATGGTTACACATTTGCCTCCAGTGGCTCTCCTACTCCTCTTGCATTGGCAGCAGCTTTCACCCGGTATGGGTTGAGTTGGATCAGTTTGATTCAGCAACAAGGAACTGCCAAGGCAGGTGTGAGGAAGGGATACCACTTTTTTCTCCCAGCAGTTTGGCCTTAATTGGTTTAAAACTACCATCAAAACTTCTCTTTAGAAAGGTGAATTTAGGGTTCTGAGAAAAATAGAGGCAGAATAGAGCCTGGAGGAGAGACACTGTGTAGGAGGGAACTCTGACATTTTATTGAGTCTTAATACCTCTAGAAAGGAAAGGATGGGGGTGGGGAAAGATATCAAAGTAGTCGGGAAAGGAGGAAATACCACATCCTTTCTTCTCCTCCCCAAAAGAAGTGGGAAGAAAAGGGAATGGTTGTGTTGAATAAGCAACTAAATAAATTAGTCAAAAAGTCTGAAACAGTTGTCGACTTCAATTTTGCAGATGACTTAAATCTAAGTGGGAAATTATTGTACTGCCACTTAGGCTGCCTTTCGTCTCCACCTCCTCTTTCCTCATTTCATCCATCTGCTGTGCCCTTTCATTCCTGAAGATCTTTTTTTTTTAAGAGTACTGATCCTTTAGTGTGTGATTATGAAATGCTGAAGATAACAGGACCTTGATCTCTGCCTGCGGCCTCTACCTGTCTGTAATGACATTTCTAGTGAGTCAGTCTATCCAGACAAGGCTATCTCTGCAACCAGAGCCCTGTTAATGAAAGATACAAAAATAAACCACACTCACCAAGGACCTGCCTTAAGCTGAGACAAGGCCACTTCCAAATGAAAGCGTTCATTCAGGCATATGGCTACTGTGAACTTTTCCAAGTGTTAAATTAATAACAGATGTGCCTACCTTGAAGTAAAAGGGCTTGATTATAGAGGAGAAAGGAAATCCAATAGAAAATGTCCTCCAAAAATTCATTCTTCAAATTATATTTTCATATATAAATACGTAGATAATTTAAGACTTTATTAGAAATTGTAAAAACCTTTTATCAGCAATAATGACATTTTAGGGTATGTTACAAATTGATAACTAACAGGTATATACCAAATAAGAGGATTTGTAAATAATGCCACATTTTGTAAAAGGGGATATAAAAATACATTGGAGAAAATACTAGCTAACAGTTAGGCCTGAGACAAGGCTCTCTTCCTAACTTTGAACTTTAAGACCAGATTCAACTCACATCTTTTATAATAATAGAGTTATATAGCAATCAACCTCAGTATATGTATCTTTCTTATTTCAGCTCTGTTTGCTTTGAAACCTAATTTTCCCATAATCGTAACTTTCAGTCTTTGTTTTCCTCCACCCTGCTAATTGTAACAGATTCTTTAAAACCATGACGAAGATTTACTAGCAAATATCTATTTGTCATGTCTGTGTAGCTTCTTAATAACTAATAAATTGTTTGATGTCCTATCTTAATTGGCACTTGAACTACACTGTCAGCTATGCTGGCTTCTGTAACTGAGCCTGCCTCCATGTGGAAAATCGGCTCTGACAAAGCCAAAGCCCTTTACACCTTGCGTTATTTCTGGCTTTTAGCAGACTAGCTTTCTCTTTAAATAGCCTCTTGTAATAAATCAAGACAGGCTGGCTGCTGACAGCAGCACTGGAAACCGTAACTCACCTGCGACTGTGGGTTGGACCCTGCAAAAATCAGCATTGTGCAGATCTAGAGCTGTGAATCCCCTCTGGGCCAGGAGACAGCCTTGTCCTTGGCCAGCTGGAAGAGGGAACACCTCCTCATAGGAGTGTCAAGGTATCCACCCAGTGTGCCTCTGGGGTTCTGATTTGGGGGTAAAGCAGTACATTTCTTCTGGGTTTTCCTTTAATACACATCAGCAATTAAATTACTAATAGTTATTCCCATCCGTTTCCTTTTTTTTTTTTTTAACTAGATTTCTAAAAAACTTCAGAGAGGTTTCTGAGAAAGGATGGATTTCTTCAGAAATCTGAGCATTTCTCATACCCAGGGGAATTCTGGGGTGACAAATTAACTAGTTGCTCATCTTTGCTGCCAACAAGTTGAACATCTCAGAATAATTATTTGGCTTTCAGAAGCCACAGATTATATTTCTTTGGTATGTGCTCATGGCATTTGTTGGAGCTCTGGGCAGATTTGGCCCCAATATGTCTGTATTTTTTTCTCTTGTATATTTGTTTACTCATTAACATTAGGAGCAGAGGAGATTCCTGGATGGTTTCTGAGTTCTAATTATCTTGGAAAAGAGTCTTACCTATTCAGATATGTTTGCACAGTGGCACAGGGGGCTGGGGGAATGCTATGCCCAGCAGACTTAGAAACTGCCAGGCTGTTCAACATTCCATGGCACAGTCCGAACTGTCACTGTCCTAGAGGGGTTTGCCCCAAGCTGAATACAGCGCTGTGTATAATGTAAGCTGAGTATGTTAAAATAGATAATTTATGCATTGTAAATCATCACGATTAAATCTTTAAGTGTATTTAATCTCCTTAAATGTCATTCAACAGCTATAAAATACATTTTAATAAACATGTGATTTCAGTAGTAATCTCAACACTGAAAAATCTTACTAAATTATGCCTGCCTGTACGTTCAGCTGCACCTTCTATGTTTTGAATTTCTGAATGGACTAGTACACTGAATAGCAATGCTAGAAAAATAGTCTTCCTGGTAAGAGGAGAGCTCAGGATGTGCTCCTTGCTGGTGTTACCCTGGCAGATGTATACTATAAAGCAGCAAACCATGAAGGATCTTAAACTTAGTTGAATATTACAAAAAAGTCGAATAAAGGTATAGAAACATAATGATGAATTTTTACAAGTATAAGTGTCAAGTGAAGTTGAATTATGAGTGGGCTAAGCGGCATGCATTTGTTCCCCCCAGACCTTTTTTGCATTCTTTACTCAATAATATTTGCAATATGTTATATAATGTCCCTCTGTAACAGTATTTTAATGCTACTTGTCTTTTCTCTTGAAAAGAGGAAGAAATATGATTAGTAGATGGGATGACAAGCTAAAAAACTGCTTTTTAATACAGTGAGGAATCAAGTGCAGTGGTATTTCAATGGGACTAATAAGATTGGTACTTAAGTATTAAGCAACAGTGCTTGCTTAGCGGTGTCCTTTGATTTGGAAGTAGGACCTGGGGTTTCTGAGATGGTAAAAGCAATTAAAAAAAAATTCATGGTCCTAAAAAATAAAATATGCTATGTCATACACTCACATCAAGCAAATTAGACTATTGATGTCTATACAACTGCTCATGATGCAATTTACATACTTGGAGCAAATGCAAGTGGCAGGTTCTGGTCCTAAAAATGTAATGAAATTTTGAAGGAAAAACACATAATCTGATTTATGGACTCTTTATCTTTAACCGATTGTCCCAAATACAACCATTAAAAATTTTAAATAAAACTAGCTTAGAACGCTTTATGACAAAACCATGCCACCTACAGACATTTTTTTCCTAGTAGAGCCTTAAATAATATTTCCAGAAAAAAACTAGAGAGAACACTAAATCAGTTAATGGTTATTCAGACTGTTAACACAAATATACTGTCAGGAGAACACAGGTATTGTGAAAGGTATCTGTTTCAGAAACCACATTATGTCTTCACTGGAAAACAGGAGCACCTGACTTTTCTTTTTTTTACACATAAATTTGTTGCAGTACATTGTAATTCTGTTCTGACTACTTGATGTCTGGATCAGGAAAATAAGTATTAATGTTGTCTTACTGCATTGGGGCAAGTGAGATTTAAGCTTTATATTCCTTTCTTTCCGTTTTTAGCACTAGGTTTCACTGAGATAATGTTATTTTCTGTCTGGCTTTTGAAGAGCTTACTGCAACTTCAGAGAATCTCAGCACATCAGAAAAGTTTTTTTTGTGTGTGATCCCTTTTGTTTATTTATAAAAGATTACTTAATAGAATTCATTGTTTCCAACTTGCACACTTATTTAAAAGTCGAAATCCAGTTGCCAAGCAAAATAAACACAGCAGGGTAAGCTGCTATGGAAAAACAAGGCATTAATATGTAATTTTGTTGAACTGACAAAGTGAAATCATAATATTAACCTAATAATAGTTTCATACAGAGCCAATCATAACATTATGTAAATATTGTAACAGATTTTGAATCACAATAAGCCTTATAAGATTAAATTCCTTTGTTTTTGCCATGGAGATGCATGCTTTCTTCTTCACTTATAGATGTTAGAGATTTATAAACCAAATAGCTTGTAGTAAAGTAGGTAAAGCATATGGCTTTGTCCTAAATATTCTGTAATATCCTTAGCTGCCTGGTGCAATGGCAGTCTTGAATGCCTTGCCTGGGAAGTAGTGGTCTGTAGAAGTCCCTGCCTGCTCCTCCTGGTCTCCAAGAGTCTCTGAATAGTTGGGATCAGAAACAGGAGTGGGAGCAGTGGCCTTTGATGTACCTGCACAAATGCTTTTAGTCTTATGGTACTACACCTGTAGGAGCACACCAGGGTTTCATACTGATCTCAAAATGATCTTTTTTAAAGTAAAATTTCACAGAGAGGCAGGTAGGCTAGCAGGATGCAAAATCTGCTGTTTGTTGCACTGTAACAAACCAATCTGAACATGCACATAGCAAACCTGTTTTACTGGCTTACATATATTAGATGACATTTTCTTTCCTTCTGATCCAAATTACAAAACCAAAACATGTTACTAACTGATCTGCCAAAATCTGGCAACAAAAAGAGATTCATGCTGTAATGGAGAACTTTTTCTTTTTTTAAATTGGGAAGCTAAGTGACAGGTTTACTTCCTCCAACCTGTCACGGATTAACAGCACATTGAGCAAAAGTAAGCAGGAATTGAAGCCTTTACTCTGTTTTGGGTAGTTTGAGGATTTTTTATTTTTGTTTTGTTTCCAGGAGCTTGTCAAATGCTGATTGGGAGAAGATCTGTATTCAGAGCTATGAAGTGGGGCTTGTATTCTTAGAAGACTGGCTACTTTATTTCTACAGCTATATCTGTGCATAAAAGAGTGTACTACCTCTCCCTGTTAATCTGTGTTAAAGGATTTTTAAGTTGTTTGAAATAGTAGCACGGGGAATTAAAAGGGTTCAAGCTCTGCAAAGTCTTTGAGATGATGAGCAGAGTGTTTTGCATAATTAAGTCCCTTCCCGTGCACCAAATGTGAGCACTAATCAGTGAAACTTCAGTGTGTATTACGCTTCTCCAACGTAAGTGCATAGCCTGAATTGCATGCCAGAAATGGTGAGCCCAAATGCTTCAATGCTCCTGGAGTGTCTTTAGAGACCAAAAAGGGAGCTCAGGAAGTATGGCTGCTGTGTTGTTCTTACAACCCCAGGCATCTTGGGCTTGCGTGTACTGACCCAGTGGAAGTCCATTTTCCACAAGATAAGGGTGTTTACAGAAAAATTATCACGTGAGGACTTTTCATGTGGGTGAAAATATGTTATCTCATTGACAAATTCACTGAGGATTTTAAGACCTGGGATTTAAAGGTTGTGTCTGTTCTCACTGAAGTACATAGCATTGCTCCCTGTGCAAAGTTAAGGAAAAACAAGTACTTAAACTCTTATTTCCTTCCCTGCTTAGCTAGATGAGGAGTAAAGCAGCAGATCTTTGATGTTTGTCTTGACAGCAGAATTGACAGAGCACTGTGTCTCCTGTGAGACATGATCTCGTGTCCTCACATATTGGCTTTCTGGGATTAACAGAGTGGCAGTGGCAACTTTGCTCTAGCCCAGATAAAAGTTGACTGTTCACTGGGAGCTTTAACATGTTAGAGATGGAAATACTTGGGTTAAAAGAATAACCAGAAACTAATACTTGAGAAGTTGTGCAGGTTTTTCTGCTAATGAAAGCACTAATGCCTTTCACATTATGCAAATCCTATTGTGTGACATGTGCATAAACTGTACAAATATTGTAATTCTCTAAGTAATAGAAATAAAGTGATTTAGCAGTGAAGAGGTCTTTCTTAGTGATAAGGCACTCTGCATAAAATTGAGACCAGAATAAATGAACATAAGCCTTAAATTACTCTTCATTGTCAACCTCTAAACTGCAAGTTCATGATTTTTTTGATTACTGTAATAATGCATTCTTCTACCTTCCTGCCATATTTTAACTGTGCTACTCCACAAGAGATCTTCAGCTGCCATGTGCTGTTGGCTTTCTGTAAAGCCATGACAAGTATGCAAGTTGAAAATTTTTCTCCAATGTTTCTTTGCATCGCATTGTAAGAAAGGGTGATGGAATCATTCCTGTAATCTTTGTAGCAGTAGACATGCAGTTTGAAGTTGAAAAAACTCCCATATTTTCATGAACTTACAACTCTGTTAGTGAAAAAAGTAATTTTATTTTTCCCAGAACTAGATTTATAAGTGATTAAAAAATACACATTTGTTTATTATCGCATTTCAAATTGCTGGTACCAGAGGAAGAAGACATTTGCTTATCAGAATAACAGATGAGCTGTGAAACTAAAAAATGTCTGAGCTCTTCAAATATGAGTACATATTTCTCCTGTAGCTACTGTGTCTTAGTACTTGACAAAAGATTGAGAGCCCAAAATGTTCAGTTGACAAATATTTCCATCCTGTCTCTGACCCTTCCTTTCATGATTGCTCTGCAGAGTTCAGACCTTGGCAAGCTGCAGCACCAACAAATACTGGGTTATGTAGGTGAGAGTGAAGCAGACAGCACAACAGGCACCAAATCTGAAATGCAGACTGTCAGATGGATGATCTGGTGACTGGAAAAGGGGGTTTTGTTTGGTGGTTTGGGGGTTGTTTTTTCCTACGGTATGGAGGAAAAACAAACAAACAACAAAAAACCAGGAACAAAACAGCTCACCAAAGTAATCTATAGTCATTTTCCAGGCCATCAAAACTGCTCTCAATTTTCTTTTTTTTTTTTTGAATTGGCCATTAACAGAACTATATTATCCCGTGGGTCAAACAACAATCAAGCATGCTTACACGTCTGGTGCCTATTTGATTCTCCCTTCAGATGAATTAGCAATATAGATACAGATGCAGGGACACCTGAAGTAGTTAAAATTCTACTGTTGTAATTATATGACAACATCTTCAGTAGAGACTTCTTTAGACTACATTAATCTTTTCTCTTTTGTAGAAGTTATGGTCACTTCACAACAAATCATCTTCATTAAATATATATAGGTTGAAACAGTCTTCAAAGACTTTTCATGGGGCCTTTCTGATAAGGAGGGAAAAGCTATTTTGCAATGAGAACAATTTACTGTTTTATTTTGGTGTATAATCTGGATATAAAAAGGTCATGCTGTGTAGGAAGTAGGTAATGTTATTTTTAAGGTTATTGCTCTTTACAAAAAATATCTAGTTACTTGCTTTAAAATCATAGAACCATAGAATCATTTAGGTTGGAAAAGACCTCTAGGATCATCGAGTCCAACCTTCATCCCAACATCTCCCTGACCCCTAGACCATGAATTGTGTGAAGTCAAATCATCAACCATGTTCAATTAAAAAGTACCTCTAAGTCATTATGTTGCTTTAGAAGCCTGTATCATCTTTAAATTTTTTCTCAGTTTTTAAAGGGGTCTGAACAGTTTCAGGGCAGTCACCATCAGTAGCACTGACCACTTCTTAATACATTTTCACACTGTTTTTGCAGCCTTTGTCCTTTGTTACAACACAGTTACAACACAGATGGATTTTCTTTAAGTAATGCTCAGCAAACTAAAGGTGTAAACTCCTCTCTTTTTGTCCTGCTAGCCAGAGGATGTGTGTGACAATTCAGCTTACTGTCAAAGTGTGGAACAACTTGCCTCTGGAAATGACTGAAGTGTTTTTTTCTTTTCTTGTGGTTTGTTTTTCTTTCATATTCCTTGACATCTCCATAGTTAGTTGCTCAGCATCAGTAAACTTAAGCAACTCAGGTTTCAGCCTTTGGCAGGAAAATAAATTTTATAAGCAGTTGGCTGAAAACTCACAAAGATTTTAAGGGAGGGCTATGTGGAATATAAATTCAAACAGCAGTAAATTGAAATTGTCCATTGCAAACAACATGGGTTTTTTCTATTTTAACAGTAGTATTACCTGCTCCTGTGCAGTATGGCAACAGATTTCTGTAGAGGGGCAAGGAAGAAGCAAGGTTTACCTACTGGCAGCTTAATAATTAGCATTTGAACTTTATGTTAAGGAAGTACAAGTTAACTTACAGAAAAACACATCAATGACTGTGAAATGCTTAGATACACTCCTAATAGCAGATATATGTAATTCAAATTAGTGCTTTATTACACTGCTACAGGTTCTTATTTTATCTGAAGTGACTCATTTTCGACAGCCTGAAGGGGTGGATTAATTTTACACACCCTTGTAAAAAAATTTAATTGAAACATGGATAAGACCCCTTTATAGTACTTAAACTGTCAGGTAAAACCATCAAAAGATTTTTTTTTTTAAATATATAATTATTTTAGTTCTAGATGATCTTTTCAATATCTTCTCTGTTCTCATAAATGATGCTAAACTTTAGGGTAGGTTAGTGAGTGGGCTAGTCAGGTGCAGTCAGAGCAGCTGTTTTATGTGGGCCAGAAAACTGGTGATATATTATCTTGGCTTAAACCTTTGTGGGATTAATTATTTAAATATGGAGTCTGCATGTGGAGGAAACTGCATTTGTGTGATAGGCAAGGGAGGAAGTTTGTGATACCTAAATTCAGACTAAAGTCCCTCTCCAGACAAAGTCAGAGGGCAATGCAGAAGAGGACTCCAACAGGACAGTACTTTAGGGCTTTTTTTTTTTTTTTTCCCTCCCATGGAGGAAACTCTTTGATTTAGTCAGGAGAGAAAAGCCACCAAGTTTAATAGGTGATTTAATCTTCAGTGACTAATTTCTTCACCTCTTGACTATGTTCTAGAGGGTATCGGAATGTGTCTGAGGAGGTGCTAAAGTCTGGTCACACATGACCCAATACTTGAGGAAATCTTGCAAACTAATGCTGGACAAGAAGGAAAACACAATTGCACTAAACACATGAAGGAGACTGGCGAATGGCTAGTCCTGTGATATGCTTCAGATTGTATTCCTTGCAATTGTGCTAATTAGTAGCCAGATTTTCCTGTCTACATCCTAAATATTAATTGCCTACTTGAGCAGCAAGTCTGCTGTGAGTGTATAGGGAGTCCATAGCTTCAGGTTGGATTGTTGGGTCTCTTCACTCTGAGGAAGGAAAAATGATTTTGGAAAACTTGGGGGAAAAAAAAAAGGCTTATTTTTCTCCAGGTCATTCTTAACATACCCTTGGAGATAATGACCCAAAACTTGGTGTATTCCAGCAATTTACTGGTCTGTGTGCATAACAGAATCTGTCCATACAACACGTGAGACTTTAAAAAAAACCTATAGTGGCTTACATGCTTGAGACATGCAGCTGTTTCCCCATTTATCTTCTTCAATAAGAGATGCCTCAGACTGTCACTGACTACTAAAATTCATTCAGCATGATGAGAGCATGTATTCATGAATGAGGGTGTTGTTGCTGGCAATAGTTGTTAAGAAACTGTGCTGAAAATAACTGAGGAAATTATTATCTTTCTGCCTTGGTTAGCCCTACCTCTCCTAACTTCTGAGCATAGTGAGTTTGAAGCGTAACAGCTTATTAACAGCTTTGCACTGTGTGTAGGGTGGAATTCAATGGGGAGAAGAAATCCCGAGTCTCCATAACAACAGTGAGACCTAGAGGAGAAGATCCAGTTGGCATTTAAAACAAGGCAGTTTGCTTCCTGAACCTCATTAAGAACTACTTTTTGCATTAGTCCTATGCAAGATGGCCCACACTGATGTTTAGAACCAAAACCGACATTTGTATCCTTAACCAGCTAAATTTCACTCCTCCAGGGGAAATCTTATTTGTACTTTTTCATTAATCTTTTAGTGCTTTTTGGTGGTTTTTAGTTTTCTTTAAAAAGCTATTTTCTCCAGTCCCTGGATTTTGAACTGTCAGACAAGGATGGCTTGTTGCTTTAGACGTTTGACTTAATTATCTGTTATATTTGTTTTGCTATTGTATTGGCAATTCAGTATAGTTAATTCACTAATTTTATTTTGTTGGTGATTGTTCTGTGACATTTCCTCCCAGATCAATAGAAATGATAGCTAGGTAATGGATTTCTTGAATGTTGACATCTGCTTCAATATTGTACCTTTCTGAGAAGAAGGTACTGAGGAAAACTGTTTGAGGTGACCAAGTGGTATTGACCTAGCTCTGTAAAAACTGAGAGCTGGTGGTACACTGCTGAACACCCCAACCTCATGTCATGTCTCACACACAGGAGAAACCAGACTCTGCAGCGGATGATGCTGTGGCTCCTCTTTACCAAACCTGGAGGCTCTAGCAAATGCTCCTTTCCTTCACGTACTCTGTCCCTGTCCTGGTTCTCAGAAGACATGAGCCTGCCTTTCTTAGTATTTTGCTCCCTTTGCAAGATCTTTGTTCAAATCAGGCCCACTCTTGACTGAGGGAATTTAATCCAGCTATGATCTCAATGTGGTCATGGTCATTGGTATGTAGAAAGCTGTATTTATACCATATTTTAAATGTATTCAATATGTTGTGTGGAGTAGAGACTTTGGCGTTGCTGCTAGCTGCCTCTCTTGACACTGAAGAGTTGAAGGAAATGCAAGTGTGTGAAGAGCAAGGTTTGTTCTTGCCCTGGAAAAAAAATTTTAAGTTTACATTGTCATCTATTTGTGGAAAACACAATGGAAGTGTATCTAATTGGGAAAAAATTTTCAGTCAACATTCACACATCAGTCATTATCGAAACTGAGTTGAGAGACACATTCCCCTTGGGACAAGCACTGAGAGGTGAAATGAACTGAACCCTTCGCTGGTGTAACTCAGGTGGTTATTTTGAAGATACAGTGGGGATCTGTCTTGTTTGTTAACGCTGAGCTGAGGAGCAGGCTCACCAGTACGTACCACAGGGCTGAAGTGCTGGGGCCTGAGTTGTGGGCCCCAAGTTGGAGTTGACCTGTGAATGAGTCACAACCTAGTAGAATGTTTTGTTTTTTCTTACTGGCTTCATGTTCCAGAGGCAGAATCTGGTCCACCTATGTCTCTGCCCTCACCCAGGTGGTCGTGGTTGGGGTGGTGGGTGAGGCCAGGGCTATTTTAACCAGGAGCTGATCAGTTGGAGGAGCTTTCTGTTGGGTGTGGCTTCTGTTGAGGCTGGTTGCCTCTTGCCGAGCTCTCTCAGTGGTGTTCTTCCATGTGAAGGGCCACTGAGGGAGCCATCTCTGTCTTATGTCCAGCAGGTGATGCTGGCACCACAGTGGGCAGCAGAGGAGGTGGGTCCACAGGAATTTATGGCAGGACTGTCTGAAAGAAGACTTCTGAGGGGATGTTGCTGAGTTCAGTGTTGGCCTGTGTGATCAGACAACTGATGGCAGCATAAAATGATGATGTCTGAACCAGCACAACAAGGTAGGTAATAGCCTCATGATGGCAGAGCAATGGTATAATCCACCCCTTGCTGGACAGTGGGCAGTGTGTTAAAATGGATACACTTTGGTGGAAATACTGCTTTGAAAGGAGAGGATGCAGGAGAAGCTGCTGGAGGGTAGTAGGATGCTCATGCTGTAGACCACATGCCTGTGCCCTGGTCTTGGCACTGAGGGGGTATTGCCAGTGTGGCCATGTGGGATAAGGCATGGACTTGGCCGTCCTGCCCAGAGACACACAGTGCTGCCCAGTGGGGCCTGTTGTCTTCTGCTTCACGGTGTGGCACAGTTTTGTTGTGCATTCACCAAGGTGCAAGTTGTGCTTGGTATTTCTAGCTAAACTTACTGATGTGTCAGAGCAGCAAAAGTGTCAAAGAAATCAACGTCCTATATTCAGTGTCCTCAAGGTTGACTTCCTCCAAATTCTTCAGTTCCCAGGTGTGAAAACCTATCCTAGCAAAAGACTGTGGGGCTCTTGCTAATTGACATTTTCTAGTCAAGCAGCGATTTCCTTTTAAATATTTCCCAGCTGCTTCAAGCAGAATAGTGGTTATTGATTGCATCTCTGTAAGACAGGCATTTGTGTTTCTTATTCCTACTTTTTCTCTAGGAGAGTTTTATTTCACATATGAAAAGATCATCAGGAGCAAGAAAAGGAAAGCATAAGACAGGGAATTCCTTTGCAAGATTAAGCAGTTGCTTACACAAATAAATTTGTACAGGAAATGAATTAGGATGGCTAGCTTTTATGGAAAAGGAATTCATTTTCATAGTGCTTTTTTATTATTCGTTTCACTCAGATTTTGTCTTCCTTTTTTTTTTTTTAATCCACATAGGATTAGTTTCTAATTAATTCAACCTCTACATTGATTAGTGACTTTTAATCTTTGGTCTCTCCTCCCCCTCCATCTGAGGCTTGTTAGTTGGTTTTAATTTTTCATATGATTACTCAGAGGCAAGAGTATAAGAAATAAAAAGTTACTTTGCTGCTTTTCTGTATTGTAAAAATGTGTTGGCTTTTGTCCAATCATTACTGAAAAATGCTGACACCCAATCCATTCCAGTATGTGCCAAATGCTTTGTATACTGTTACTCTTAGTGGCAAAGCCCGGTTTATAGGTGTAGGATATTATTACTGCCTTGGTGCTGGCTGAAACACTGAATCACTTTGAGGAAGCAGATTTTTACCAAAGTGTATCAATCACCATGAAACTACAGAGAAATTGCCCTAGGACTGTAGCAAGAGTGGCTGTCCAGTCAGACTTTAACGTTATCCCATAATACTGCTGCTGTGCTCAGCTGATCCTAGTCATACTCATGCCAGGGATGATCGGTGCAAATCCCTTGTATCTGTTTGGGACACCACCACTCACACTGTGTCTATACAGATCGTGGCCACGATGCTCTTCTGCAAGCTGTGCACAGCTGCTGCTTTGCTCCTGGCTGCGCTGGTTTGGGTTTGGGACTCCCAGTGCCTGCTGGGTGGGAGTGCAGACTGACCTCCTTACATCCACCCTCTTGTGTCCTCAAGCCTTTCACCCAAGTTCCTACAGGGTTGCTTTAATTCAGATAGATAAATCTGATTTATCTGCCACCATATCTTATAGAAGAATGCTCCAATGTGGCTGAATCTGGAGTATTAGTGGTTTTTTGTCCAAGGCATGCCCATAAGGTCAAATGTCTTTGGACAATTTCTAAACTGTTTATCCTGTGCAGGTCAGGATTTGGGCCACAGGCAATTAGCTGGCTTCCCAGTCAACCAAGGTTGAGCATGGGTTTGCTGGAAGGAGGAAACAAACCAAAATAATCAGCCAGCTTTCTGGATGGTAATGCCCAATGTTTTTAATTTCTTATAACAAGCAGGAAAAGGACAGCTTTGATATTGAATGATTGAATGATTACATAATGTCTATTTAAATTTTACATTCCCTGTTACAGTTGATGTGTGCTAGTTTGTGGTCTGGTTTATTCACCAGTTTCAATAAAAAACAGTTTAAGGGAATATGCTCCTTACCAGCATTCTTTCTGCTACCACTGGTCGTGCTAGAGTATGAAACTGGAAGCTACTGTGATCATTGAGTTCAAGCTTCTGCATAATGGCCCCTGTTTATATCCAGTAGGCTTGCCTGTGGCATTGCAAATAGGAGTTGAACTTGGGCTCATCTACTCAAAGGATTAGAGCAGAACATAATGCTGTGACAATACCACTGCCAGGTCATCGAGAGAAAAGGAATAAACCATGTCATGGCATGTATCATTTTTCCTGTGTATTCAATGCTCATTTTCTCCTATGACTGCTTTTTTAATTTCCCTGCAACATTTCAAAGATATTTTAAAAAAAAATAATTTCAAACACAAAAATGTAGGACAGCTTTGGTAAAGCAGAAGATTGCAAGTGTAACACTACGAAGTTAAGGGTTAATTTTTTTCTTTGAATGCACAACACATCCCTTCAAAGTTATCCTGCTCTCCATGTGAATACAGCACCCCTATTGACATCAATTGGAGCTTAATACAAGCAGATATTGTAGAATAGACTTCAAGGGAACCTGTGTGATCATCAGAGAAGAGAATTTAACTCTTATTACTTAGCAACTGAGAAAGTAAAAATTGTATATTGAAAACTCCACTTGCATTCACAGCTGGCAAGAGCAGTGTTACAGGTACTCTATGGCCTCGTTCTGCTTCCAGTGGAAAGAAGAGATACAGCATTGAGCTCCAACTATCCAATTTTAAATGGTGGCTTATAATATCAAAAAAAGCCACAGGAAATGGCAGGAGTATGGAGGCCAACGCGGTTACCGTGTGAAACATAAGTTATCCTATAGGAAGAGAATCTCATTACCTCTCCCAGACAGGAGGAAGCCCCAAAGTCTGCATGTCTGCCTTTTTATATCTGATGCTTTCAAAGCCAGTGAGGGCAACATTACCTCAATGTATTTAGCGGGCACTTTATCCCAGCAGACCTTATACTAGATCAGACATCATTAATCTGAGTTACTCAAACTTTCCAAGAGATCTAGCATAAAACTATAAAGCCAACAGAAATGCCATGTCTAGTTGGGTAGATCTGTATTAGTTCTGTGTGCTACGGGTCAGACTGGTACCTCAGCACCACACAGATCTGCTGCCCAGTACTTAGGAACCAGCCACATGCATCTTTTGCAGATTAGTAGTAGAGGAAAAAACATCACTGAAATTCATGCAAAACTTTAAGTAACTGTGTGCAAGTCTTATGAAAGGGTGGCCGTGTAGAGGGCCCCATATCGAAAAGATAATTGAGACAGGGTGTATTTACCTATAGATTTCATGCAGGTGTTGTTCAGTTAACTTTGGAAACGGCCATCTTGCATTTAAATCCTTGACCTGTTGAGCTGCAGCAAGCCTCCTGGGGTAGAGATGCACCTGTTCTCATATCTGGAAATGCTTTTAATGGTGGTGTTTGGCCCATGCGTTTTTCACATACTCAAAATACAAAAATGGTAGTTGCCCAGCAAGTGAATCATGGAAAATGATGGTGAGTGGTGTGTGTGACATGTCTCAAGAGCGTACAGCTAGACTAATTAGTGCTGGCAAGAGAGCTTGCCTTATCCCATGCTAACTGTGGGGTTCTGGCTCTCATATTGGGTTGACAGTGGAAGGGAGGAAAACAAACCTTTCAGAGATGTGATCATGGTGGAAAATTCCAAATGTTTTCATCCCTTGCATTCAGTGAGACTCTGACCCTGTGTGCTGGTGACATCCCTCTGGCTGCCACTGCACTGAATGAAAAAATGGAGCTGTGTCTTCTCTTTTCATACAGCTTTAGCATGTTTTAATAATGGACAAGTTTAATACAAGTTTCCTTTCAAAGTATGAGGGAAAACAAATGTCTCAGCTGTTGCTGGAGGTTATAGTCAAAACATTATCCCTTTATCATTTAGTAGAAACAAAGCTGGCAAAATATTGGTATGCAAGTTGCTTTATATCATTCTTTGTCATTATTCAAAGCCACCCCCTCCCATAATGCTAAATTTCACCAAGTGCCATCTGTCACTATTCTCTGTGATTAAAAAATAAATAAATTAGAAATTAGTCACAAGATTATGTACAGCATCTGTGGGTGCAGTAGCTGTGATAAAACTATCCTTACTATTAATTTTTATGGCAAAATCCCGCAATGGGTAGAAGTAAAGAATAACCTTCCTTCCATCACATAGCAGTGGATAGCCAGATAAATCAGTGTACGATACATCTGTACATAAAATACATGTCAATGTACACAGGTATTTAAGACCTGTTTTATCCTTGCAGCTTTTTATATTTCATCAGTATAGTGTAAAATTCAACAGGCTTTCATTAAGGCTGCAATTCAATGTCAGATTGACTTACTGTGGGGGAAAAAATTCAGCCTACCATAGGTTTTATTAACCTTTTTAAAAGTGCACCAAATGTAAGTTGGCTTAACGTTTGCACCTTCTTTTTGAAAATACAAAGATGCTTGTTATCGCTCTTGTGCTCCTTATTTATCACTCTGATGTATGAACTGGTACATAATTCAGTTTTCCCTTTAAGATGGGGAGAAAAGACCTGACACAAAAATTCTTGATCAGAATAACACCTTTACAGAGCATATATACTCTTTAATGCAGAAATTCTTTACTTACACAAAAGGAACTGGATGGAAAGGTTGTAGTACGATCTCTGACAAAACATGAATGTAAGCATTATTTTTAGATGCAATTCAAATAAGTAATCAGTCCCATAAAGCAGAGGCTTCATAACTTTTAGTGTAAATATATTCTACACTTTTCTAAAAAAAATAGAAATATAGGTGTCTGTTTCAGTAAAAAAAAAATTACTGCCCACAGATGTTTTCACAGATTTCTTATAGTGGTTGATCTCTTATTCATAAATTTCAACTTGATAAATATGTTTGACTATCAGATGACATTAAAAATATTTTTAATGTGAAATGCTGCTTCTGTTGCTGTAAGAGTTTTGGGTTGTCTCTTCAGTCTATGATTAAATTCTGCTGTGAATAAAAATGGGTGATTATGCATTAGAGTATCAGAATACGTAATTTTTGAAGGTGGTTAGAACCAGATGTGCGACTGCTCTTGCTGTAATAAACACAGTGATACAGATTTCAGTATTAGTAGATATAAGAATCAAGGCCATAAGCCTGTCACTGATGCCTTTATTACCTCATGGATTAAACCAAAATACCTAGCTCTGAGCCCCTCTCAGTTTCATCTCTATCTTGTGGCTAAAGCCAAATGCCATAACAAAGAGGGGGTTTTTTTCCCTCTTAAATAATATCAGGTAACCAGAGGAGGTTTCTTACATTGCACAGAAACTGAAATTCTTTCACCCTTCTAATATATATATCTATCCTATGAAATGAAAGGTACAAAAAGTAGGATCATTCCAAAAACCTTGGAGTGTTGAATCTAGGGCAAGTCATATGTTTATCCATGTTTAAGCACCTAAAGGAGATACAGTAGTAGATCCAGGATGCCTATAGAAAATGGTGGAAGCAGCTTTCTTTTGCAGGCCAGGAAAACATGCTTAAAATGTAAAAGGCAAATCGAATGAGCTTGAACAAAGGTGAGATAATATGGTTCGTTGTCCTTATCAGTTTGTGTTGCTTAGTCAAAATAACTTAGGTGTATTTAGTTTTAAACCTTTATTATAGTTGCTAGTGTATATATGGATACAAATTGAAGTATACTAAAGAAAAAAATAAGTTCATTCTGCTTAATATGATTTTTACTCAGACATAAAAGTTTGTATCAGATATCAAAACAAAGTTTATGGTTGCTCAGATCACTTATTTACTAGACTCATTACTCCAGAAGAAGTAATCCTGCAGGGTATGCTGAGACATCGCTGTAGGTACAGCAGTCTCTAACAGTGAAATCCAACCCAAGCTCTAGGGAAGCACTGCTGTTGATTCAGGGCATTGAGTCCATAGGAGCCTCTAGAGTCAAAGTAATTCTGGCTTTAGCCTGTCAGAGTCAAGATGTGATGGTACTTCAGGTTCAAGGGACATAGTTTTCCAGCTCCAGCCAGGAAATACTGACTTTAAATGAGTGACTGGTGGATATCCCCAGAGAGGAGTTTTCACGGGAAGTAACGAGCCACAGAGGAATCTGGGAATCCCACTGATTGTGATGTGTAATGGGCAATAATGAGGTTAGACCTGACTAGGGGGGATAACTTGTGTTGGCTGCCAGGAGCCCTTACTGATGTTGGAATGCAATGAAAAGTGCTGTTACCATTTACTGCGGTCTTTTCAGGGGGGGTTGGTCTATTTTATCTTGTAATTCTGAAGCCTCATGAGCTTCATCATTGCCCTCTACTACCAGCTCAAGTTCCTGAATTGGGCTTTCTGATCTAGGGATTTTGTGGTTTTGCTACATGTTACTGTCTGAGATAGGAAGGATGTTTCTCAGACCCTTTTTCCTTTTGTAACTAAAATGCAGAATATTTATGAACGAAGTCTCTGGGCTGTGGGGGGTAGAGGGAGAAATCAGAAATGAAAGCTTCCTTAAGAGCCAAACTACGTTGTGATTTTAGAGAAAAAAAAAATTGTATTATTCATCTTTGCATTAGAAACCTGCAGGACCTGACATCTCTTGGTTAGTGGAGATGTTTATACACTGTATTTCAGACAGATGTGAGCTTGCTCCAACCCTTACTTTGAGTTGAAAGAAAGGTTTTGGTGCATCAAGTGTCCCTTTGATTAAATTTCATTTATTCACAAAGGATAAAAAGGCAGTCATGTAAAAGTCTGTTGTGTTTTTTTTTTAATCAGATAATGCTACCAGGACCACTCTTGCCTCTGCATTTTCTGTTTCATTTTTCCTTTCTTTTGGTGGTGGTGGGGAACGTCTGCAGAGGAACTTGAGTGTATTTTTAGGGGATGAGTTGGTTTCATTAATCTTCCTTGGCTGTCTTCTGTGTGTTTCTTTATCCTTTATGATCACATAGTTCCCGTACACAATTTCATCATTCATACTCCAGCAGCGCACAAGTCTCATGCCTGTTGAATCAGGTTCCAAGAAAATACTGTCTTTGATAGTTCTTTGTTTGCTGATTTTAGGGTTTCAGGAGAAGGCTTGGATTTTCTTACATAGATCCCAAAGTAGGTGCAAACACCAGTAAGGTCAGGAGTCATGCTGATAGAGGGTAAACACCTGTACTCTGATTTTTTTTGTGAATGCACTTGTATCTCAGAAAATGCAAGCTGTTGATCTGCAGCAACGTTCACCAGGAAATGTTTGGATTTCCCCATCCATTTTCATATCTTGAGTTTATCTGCCGCACTTCAAGTGCTGTCATGTGAACAGCAGTCCCAGAGAGCCACGGGAGAAGTATGAATGGCTTTGTACACAGCACAGACTCTGGGAAACAGTTATTCACTTTTCAGCTAGAAGCAGTGTTTATTTTGACAAAAAAGGAGAGTAACAAAATGAAAAGTTCATGCTATTAGTGTAAAAATTTCAACATATGCTTAGGTAAAAAGCTGGGAACATTGCATGCTTTACATTGTTAGAAAAATATCACTTTGCCTCTGAAGTGCTGGGGCCTGAGTTGCTGGCCCCAAGTTGGAGTTGACCTGTGAATGAGTCACAACCTAGCAGAATGTTTTGTTTTTTCTTACTGGCTTCATGTCCCAGAGGCAGAACCTGGTCCACCCGTGTCTCTGCTCTCACCCAGGTGGTCGTGGTTGGGGTGGTGGGCTACTTTAACCAGGAGCTTATCAGTTGGAGGAGCTTCCTGTTGGGTGTAGCTTCTGTTGGGGCTGGTTGCCTCTTGCTGAGCTCTCTCAGTGGTGTTCTTCCATGTGAAGGGCCACTGAGGGAGCCATCTCTGTCTGTTGTGGCCAGCAGGTGCTGCTGGCACCACAGTGGGCAGCAGAGAAGCTGGGCCCACAGGAACTTATGGCAGGACTGTCTGAAAGAAGCCTTCCGAGGAGCTGTTGCTGAGTTCAGCATTGGCCTGTGTGATCAGGCAACTGATGGCAGCATAAAATGATGATGGCTGAACCAGCACAACAGCCTCTTGAAAGAACAGAAATTATATAAACTGTAGAAATCCACCGGGGCAAATGCAGAGGAGGTTCTGCAGCCTCTTCAGTCTGTGGTGAGGGCCAGGAAGGGGAGAGAAAAGTGGTAGCATGAGGCAAACTGGAAAGTCCTGTATATCCTCTCCCTGACTCCATGTCACTCCATACTGGATGGTGCTTTTGGTTACTAATCAGTAAAAATGGGATCTTTGCCCCCTTATGTATCTGTGTCTTATTTTCCTTGAGGGGTGCGGTGAATAATATGAAATGCAAACAATTTATTTTTGTTTGTCAGGAAAAAAATTTAAACTTCTCTTTTTGTTTCCATAAGCTGCTTTTTCATTTTTTTCAAATCAGGCTCCACATTTGGAAACTGATTATTGACATAGTCCTGTTCTGATTGTTTTAATTCAATGTTTGAATTCGTGAACCTTTGTGATAACTTTTAGTAAGGTGTTATCTCAATTAAGAAAGTGACTTTATTCTTTATGTAATCCGACCATGGGGGTTTTGCCTGTTTTTTTAAGAAAACTTGTAAGTGCTTTTCCAGCAAAACTATTGGGTGAAATGCACTCAATGGACTTCAGTGGTTTGGCACTCCTGATGCGTAGCCCAGCCTCTTGAACTGAAGATCATCCTTCCTCTATAGATACTTCCTTTAGAGTTGTCAACAAAGCTGAATCATAATGTTTCTTCCATGCATTTCTAGCCTTGTTAAGACTAAGATATGAATTAAAACCCACCGCATACTCCCTGTGGTATGTGTGGAAGTCATCTCTCACACCTGTCTGTGCCAAGGGTTCATTTCCACTGGATGACAACTGCATGAAGAGTTCCCTTTTGATGAAAACTAGACTTTCTGTCTTTAGAGTTTCTTTTAATCTAATTCTGAGCAAACCCATTGACAAGATAATTTCCACTGTCAGTAACCAGGAGGTAGAGGTGGGATCTCCAAGAAGGGAAGAGGTGTGGAAACACTCTCTAACCATTTTCTTCAGTCATTTACAGTTATGGGGACAGCTCAAGGACTCATTTCCACAAAGCAGGTACTGAATTATCCTCCTCTGCCCATGCTGAGGAGAAGCTAGAAGTAGGGATGGCAGTTATCTCTGTGTGCACTGACTGTGTGTGTTATCTCAAGTGAGGCTCACAGAAGGTCTGGTGCATGTACACACAGCCTGACGTGTTTCTGCAAGCACTTGCTTGGTCTTTGTCCTGCAATAGTAAATCGGAATCCACTTACTAGCAGATGAAGTCACTTTACTCAGAATAAAATGAGTTTTAAAAGTTTCTTTGCTCTATTATATGCCTTATACAATGTAGAAGATATATTTTTTTTTGTCTCCTGATAACAGACACTTAGACTATAAATGGTGTTCAAGGCTTTTGGGTGGCATTGCTTACAGATTAGCAGCAGCTCCTGCAACATATGGAAAACTGAAGAAAACACAAACATTTCTAGAGCAACTCTCTGACTGCTGCTTCTTTTGCTGTTAGTTTTTTCTACTTTTAAGCCTTTTATTTGAAGTAAAAATAGCTGTGTCTATACAGAATCACCGAATCTCTATGGTTGGAAAGGACCTTTAAGATCACCAAGTCCAGCCATTATCTATCTCTACCAGGCCCACTTCTACACCATATCCTTGAGCACCCTATGTAGAGGGCTTTTAAATACATCCAGGGATGGTGATTCAACCACCTCCCTGGGCAGCCTGTTCCAGTCCTAGATAACCCTTTCAGTGTAGAAATTTTTCCTAATGTCTAACCTAAACCTCCCCTGGCGTAACTTAACACCATTTCCTCTTGTCCTGTCAGATGCGGCTTGTAAGAAGAGACCAAAGCCCACCTTCCTACAACCTCCTTTCAGGTAGTTGTAGAGAGCAATAAGGTCACCCCTCAGCCTCCTCTTCTTCAGGCTAAACAACCCCAGTTCCCTCAGCCTCTTCTCATAAGATTTATCCTTGAGACCCTTCACCAGCTTTGCTGTCCTCCTCTACACCCTCTCCAGAACCTCAATGTCTCTCTAGTACTGTGGCGCACAAAACTGAACACAGTACTCAAGATGTGGCCTCACAAGCACTGAGTACAGTGGGACAATCACTTCTCTAGTCCTGCTGACCACACTATTCCTGATACAGGCTAGGGTGCCCTTGGCCTTCTTGGCCACCTGGGCACACTGCTGGCTCATGTTCAGCTGGCTGTCAATCAACACCCTCAGGTCCCTTTCTGCCAAGCAGCTTTCCAGCCACTCTTCCCCAGGTCTCTAGCTTTGCATGGGGTTGTTGTGGCCCAAGTGCAGGACCCAGCACTTGGCCCTGTTAAAGCTCATACAACTGACCACGGCCCATTGGTCCAGCCTGTTCAAGTTCCTCAACCATCAAGCAGATCAACCCTCCCACCTAACTTGCTGTCATCTGCAAACTTAATGAGGGTGCTCTCAATCTCCTCATCAAGATCATTGATAAAGATGTTATACAGGAGTGGCCCCACACTGAGCCCCCAGTCTTCTAGAAGATTGAGGCATTACCCAGACTACTATTTTGTTTGTGATTTTACGTTAAAAAATATTGCCATATCTTCAGATTTCATATCTGATAACAGCAATCTATCATTATATCATTGCAACTTAAGATATTTTTTTTATTTGACAGGAACAGCAAAATTTTTGCTCACTTTCTCCTTTTGCGCTGCTTCTTTATTAGATTATAGTCCCAGCACAGTAGGGAACCATGTCTTTTTGTACATTTATATAGCACTTAGTTTCTGTTGTACCCCTAGGATGCTAGGAACAGGAAACAATAGGGCTTCAACAAGTAAAACTATAATGTTTGATTAATATGTGGCAGTGGTGCAGCTGGGATCCTGGAGACTCTACAAGGGGGAACTGCAAAGGTGGCTGCTCCTCAGCCCTGCTGTGGTAAGGGACTGATCCCACACACCACGAAGAAAAGAGTTCAAGTATAATATGTCCTCTTTGACAGAGTAACTCCTTCAGTTCAGGATGCACCTTAGTGAAAATTTGAGTGTATTGAAGTGGGCTGTGGGAATCCAGAACACCTGTGGCTCTCTAACTGCTTGCTTCACTAGCAGTTCCGAAGAATTGCATGGAAAATGACCAAGTGTGGCTTTAAACAAGATCAGTTTCCCCATTTTTGGAAATGTTTAAGCAAATCAAAGGCAAAAATAATTTAAACATTTCCTTTGGATTTAAACAACTTAAAGATGCTAAAAATTAAAAAATAATTTTGAGGAAATTAGGAAATCTCAAAACAACAAGTTGCTTGGTGTTGAAAAATTTGTACTTCAATGTGAGGAAGCTTTTTGAGGTTTTTTTCTGATTTTTGTTGTTTTGTTGGTTTTTTTTCTTGAAAAATTCTGCAATTTGGCAGAAGTGAAACAAGTTAATTACAAAGTTTTAGTGCAGATGAATCTGCGATTTTTATTCCCAAAGAAATGTTTTTCAGAGCTATTCATATTGCTCTAAGACCAGCTTGTTGTTACAACTTTTGTATTTCAATGGACAGAGATTGAACAACTCCTACCATGCTCTTCATCAACTAGTGGTGCTGGCAAAGCCCTGGCAGCAAACCCAGCTCCTCCTGGAGCCAGCAGATGCCATCCAGGTTGTAGGGTGGCTTCAATTTGAGTAAGGATGAGGTGTGAAGTAAAAAATGTTTCCTTCCAGAAGGTGTAGAGGCTGTAAGAAGTATCTGCATAGTAAGGGATTCTCTTTCAAAGTAAGTTGGATTTTTATGGTGATATTTAAGTTCTGTAATTCTACTCATGCACATACACAGATCTGCTGTTTCCCAGGAGTTGAGAGTCCTAACTTTGTATGAGAAAGAGATTTAAAGTCTCTTCCTCTGACTTGAATAATTCTAGCACAAAAGTAACACAGCTGTGTTTGAAAATAGGCTGGATGAAAAGAGACTCTTTCCCCTTTTCTTCCTTCTTCCCCAGTGCATCTCCTAAGGCAGAACAGGGAAAGGGCTCACTTGCAGCAGGGAACCAAGAGTGATTTGGGCAGAAAAAGGGGCTTGGCTGGCACAAGCCTTTGAGTAGTTCTGGGTGACCTCGTCAGATCCTGTAACCTCAAGTCTTTATGGTCTGAGATACTGTGGCATCAGGCTCCCCTTGCACCACAAGCAGCTTTGATAAGGCATGACTTTATTGGAGAGAGGATCTTTGTTATAATCTCTGTATTATAAATAGAAACAGGCTGAGTAAATATAAAATATTTAAAATTAATACCAAATCTTCCAATAAGGTTTCAAGAATAACGGAACAGAGTAACTGTTTCACTGCTCAAAAAATTACTGCTTCAACAACACATTTAAGACTGCCTCTGCACAAGCTTAAAATGAGCTGTAACACCTTTTAGTTATCAGTTCCAAGTGATTCAAAATTAATTATTGACTATACTAGTAATTCATAACTACATTAAAATATCCAATTTTAAATAAAAAATTAGTGCGTCTGTGAAAAAAAAAATCTTGTTTGTAATTTAACGAATTTACAATTTACATATTGTAACGTGATAACTTTGATTTTGTGTAATTTAAGCCACCAGTATGTGGCTTTAAAGCTGATTTGTTTTCAATGTTAAGTACATTTGTAAATTGCAGAAATGCAGTTGCGTGAACTGTCATGTAAAATATTTTATAGTCTATAAACATGAGCGCAACAGTGAAATGCAGGGGCTATTTCTGAATGTTTTATTTTTTGAGGGGAGTAGAGGCTGATACAGATTCAAGATGCTTTAGCAAGTACTTTCTCAACCCCTTGAGTGACTCCTCTCCAGAAAGAGCCCCATTGCTTGCTTTTCAAAGCAAACTCACATAGGTGGAGTGAAATCTGTGGAACTACTACCACTGACTCCACTGTATTTCTCTTGAGACTGAAATTTTTCTTTAGTTTTTAGGCTTTTTGCATTTTTGCGCTATAGCAGCGTGTCACCCCTAGATGAATGCACGGGGAGCTGGGAGTGCTGGGACAGGCACCAGCTTACCCCAGTTAGCCAGACTGTTGTCTACTGAATGGGATGGAGAAGCGCATTCCCCATCGGCACTAGCTGCCAGCCTGGACTGGGGATGAATGTATTGATTTCTGAGCTTTTCTACTATTTGCTTTGATGCTCATATTCTATTTCAGCATATGGCAAAGCTAGTTAAAATACTTTACAGCTTGTAATGTGGATTACACTCAGCGTGCACAGGCTCTGAGCTCCAAAGCAGGACAAGCCCCATTGCTTTTAACAGTTCTCATCATGCAGGATGCCGGGATGATGGCTCTGTGGGGAAAACCTCTCTGTGTTTGGCAATGCAAAGGACATAAAGCAAGAATGGGATGCATTTCAAAGAGGCATTCTGCCTAATGTTTATTTGAAACCCACAGACTGACTTAATCAAAGAAGGAAAAGTGAATTGAATAGGTTCAGTGTACTTGGAGTAAGTAATTAACTATTGGTTTTCTGACAAGATCACACTTGATGGCCAAAACCTTTGAATAGGAGCAGAAAAGAGAGTATTGCTTTGATTAATTAAACCTCAGAAGTGTCTTCCTCATCACTGTTACTGTCAGGGAATCAGAAGTCATGGTGGGCTAGAAAATGCAGGTCTGGCTGCCCTACCACTTCTCAAAGAGCGAGGACTTCATTCAAGAAGAGACTCAATGGCCTCACCATGTTCCCTATCTAAAGGAGCTAGATCTAGTAACAGATAAGCTTGAGAAACAGACCTACAAAGTGCATTTTTCCATTATTATTCTTCTGATTATCACTCATGTTCCATATCAAATACAGCAAACAAATTATGCTGTAATCTGAAATAATGTGAGCAGCTTGCTCAGGGTTTTGGAGCTGCATGAGCTGAGAGGTAGCGGAGCAGGGCCAGAGTCCGGGTGCTGGAGCCAGTGGCTGCTCTTATCCTCTGGGTGTGGGCTTTTTTGGGAAACGCTACATTGTACTGCCTCTGCTCCTTTCTCCGCTTCCCTCTGCACAGCTCCCAGGGCAATTTTTTCAATGACAGCTGCTCCGTCCCTTATAAATAGGGAAAAACTTTTAAATCTAAGAATTTTGCAAGATAATGTCTCATATGTCTCATCTACTCTTTTGCAATACGAACAGAGAACTTTATGTTTAAAAGCAGTAAATTTTAACAAGTGTAACATTATAATGCATCAGGGATATGAGAGCAGGGCTTTTAAAGTTAATGTTCTAAAAAATACAAGGCCAACTTGTAATAGGTATTTTTAATAAAGTCACAATTTTCTAAAGCTACTATTTTATTCTGGGGTTCTCTGCTATAATGCAAAATTTTATTTCATACTTCAATTTTTTTTTCGTTGCATAACCACCCCAAAAGGGGCCATGATCTGCATAACACTTGCACTGAAGTCCAGGCTGAGGAGTTCAGGTCAGACAGGGCAGAAATCAGCCTGAACCTGTATATCTGTTCCTCTCTAGCCACAACAGTGCACTGGTTGCTTCTTTCTCCCTCTGAGTGTTCCTCACCATCTGCCCTATGTGCTCTCCTGTGGCCACACCGACACTTTTTGCATTCATTGCGGACCCTGCTCCTTCGTGTGCGTCAAATGAGGCTGAGAGAGTTTTCTTCCCCATTAGAAAAGTGTTTACCATGGTGATGATTAAGGAAACTGGAATTAGTGAACACATTAAATGTTACCGCTTAGCTGCTCTTTCTTGTGATGTTCCCTTTCTCTTTCATTAGGGTCATATCCTGCAGGTGGATCTGCCACAGTGTGTATGCCCATATAGGTATATTAGGTGTTTTGTGTGCCCTTTTGTGTGTGTACGTGTTGCCTGCAAACCTTACTCGCTTTATCTATTTTAACTTTAAATATGACAGAAGAGAGAACATAATAAACCTCATAACTTTAGTTAGATACTTGGTGTGTCTAATTTCTGTAAATGTGCTGCATTATTGAAGGAAAAGCTTAGCATTTTCTAGAGCTCAAACTAAAAATGGTATGTCCTGTCATTGGTAATGCCCAATTTATAAAGATTGTACCTTGAGTTTCTCTAAAATTTAAATGCACAGACAATAAGGTCTTTTGTGTTCAGTCTGGCTGAAATGCATTGAAAAAGCTTCCTGAAAAAAAATGTATTTCTTGGCTTTCATTTCTGCTCCATTACCAATGCAGACACACTCTATACAGTATGGTAAATACCAGTGTTAGAAAGAAAGGTTGTCACTTAGAGCAAGTTTAGTATTCAGTTTCTTCTCTGTAAATACATACAATTCAATTAATATAATTCACTGGGGAGCAGTGCCTTAGACTTTGAAATTCGCCTTTTTAGACAAAACTATAAAATAATCCCTTAAATTCCCCTTTCTTGGAGCATCTGAACCAATCAGACTTGCTATTTCCTCACAGTCCAGAAGAAAAGGTGACAAAGTCAGAAGAGGTCTGCTGTATGCTAGATCTGGATGGTACTGTTGGAAACTCTCACAATACCCATATATACTGGAGCACCATCAAATTATTTGCTGTCATGCTAGGAAAGAGGCAGTGGCTTGCTTTTCTTATGTTTTTAAACCATCACCAATGATCTGTAGTGTGTCTGGCTTTACCCTGGAGTAAAGGCTGTCGCAGGCTATGGTTTCCAGGAGACACGAGCCACTTCCCCACCCACAGCAGCACCCTATCCCAACCCAAACATACCCTTTCCAAGGAGGACATGTGGGCCTCTCTGAGCCATTGCCTCTCTGCTCTGCACATTGTGGGGATGAGGGAGGAGCATTCCTTCCTTCTATGTTGAAGCAAATGCTCAGTGCAGGTACCTCTCCTCCAGGTTTGGAGCTGCTGCAGAGGTAATTGGGGTAGTGATGTAGAGTTAAATGTAAAATCAGAATTAGTATTTAATAATTTGTATGTAATCTGATATCACACGCAAGCAATGGTGAAACTACCAATTTCTGTATATCATCTGCTTTATGTTGCATCAGTCTGCTGTAGAAACCCTAGAATTTTTTAAACATCACATTGTTGTATGGTCTCTCCTATGCATAAAATCTGTAAATCTGTTACAATAGCTAGATTTATAAAGTGCATGGGCCAAAACAATCAGTAATCATACAAGCAGCCAGGCAGCTGAGGCAAGAACCCACGTCCTCCTGCCCCTTGAATGACTCCTCCTTGCCCTCTGCAGGACTTGCACTTTCTGGAAGTGTGGTCTTATGTGTGGTCCACTGCCCCTTCCAGCCAGAGGCCAAAAGACACTTTTGGACCAGCTTTTTTTTTCCTTCAGGTGTCCTGTGATGTACAGCTCCTACAGTGCTCATTAGGAGGCTGCCCTGGCACCCTGGTAGAGTGCTGATGTTGGAGGGGCACCAGCCACTAGCATGGGGTGGGCTTTTGTGTGCACACTGGCACTCTTATCTACATGCACACTCTTTCACAAACATCAACCCAAGCTCATAATTTGTCTTGTTTTACACACGCTTCTCCCCTTGTTTCTCTCGCAGGACACTGCAAGAGAAGTGTATTGTTTCACATGTTATTTCAGATGTGGATGTTTCAGTGGTGCCATGTAAGCACAACTATATTCAGAGAAAATAGGAATGAAAAATGCTGCATGTAGAAAAGTAAACATGCTGTAAAATCTGAATACATTCCTGTTTTTCTAATGCTTGAGCTAAAACTGTGATACCAAATTATCTTGTTTATCTTTGTACTTAAAGCGTGTGTAAAAATTAAAAGCCACTGCTCTTTACAAGCAAATATCAGTCCACTTTATCTTCCTGATGTACTGTAAACTGCACACACAGAGGAGGTTAGTAGCTGAATGGGGGATGATTATGAAGATGAATGAGTGGCCGGGAGACAGAGTCAGTTTAATGAGCTGAGCAGTAAGGAGGCTGTAATTTTTATAGATTAGCACTGAACTTGTCACTTACCAGCTGATACGACAACTTAGTTTCAGAATTACAGTGTGTCAGAAACAAGCTCAACAAGCTCAAAACCATCGGCAATCTGATTATCGCCCACGTAATCCAAATTACAAGTGTAGTTCTCCTGGATGAGTATTGCCTCTTCCCAACATTTTATCTGTCGCAGGTAACAAGCAGAACCCAGGAAAGTACGAGGTTAGTCATATGATCTCTCTTAAATTTCTTTTCTTACACCTTCCTGTGTGGGCAGAGCCTCTGGGCAGCTTCCAACCTTAGGCTTTCTTGTGCTAAATCAACCCAGCACATTGACAGATGCCTGCTCCACGGGAAGCAGCAATGTGGGGCAGGAAATGGTGAATTTCCCAGACCACAAATTTGTTAGAGGAGCTGCTGAAGATAAAGTGATTTCCTTTGTTGTCATTGCTTTGGATACTTGTGCTAGTCTCTAGCTGCCTTCTAATGTGTTTGCTCATCTCTGGACAGGTTTGCCACCAGGCTTTGTGGCCTTTGGCCACTCTGTAAGAGCTCCCTGTACAACAGGCAGTGGAATCCCTTTCCTGGCAGTGCTGGGCTTGAAGGCAGAACATGCTTGTAATTCTTCAGTCTGTTATCAACAACTGCTTGCCCTAGTGTCCCCAAGAAACCCCTGCCTCTCAGTGTCATCAGGCACCTAGTGTCTTAATTGACCTCAGGGACAGGGACTGCTCCAGGTTTGCTCTAACAACAGGTCTGCTCGGTATGGGTGAGCTGAGGACCTGGTTCCTGTTAGGGAAAGTGATAGCAGAGCAAACACCTAAGCTGATTTGCTTTTAGAAACTGAGCAAAAGCCATGAGCCTCCCAGTTTGGCACCATTCCCAGAAGTGTTATTCTACAGGCATGACGCTTTTGATAATGATATCGCTTCTGGAGTAGCATACAAGGGATAATTATTGTTCCACAGGCAGATGACAGCATTGATTTCTCCCCCTCATAACTGCCTCAGACAGCAGGTTGATTTGTTGGAAGAAGTGTTTTGGTTTTAGAGAGCTCTGGGATAGGAAGGGGGAAGGCCAGATTTGGGTTTATTAAGAAAGTACCTGTAATTTTGGAGATGGCTCTTGCAGCCAGCTGTAGAGAGAAGTATGGGGCTCTGTTTGGGTTTTGGGACCTTAAATTGACTTTGATTCAAGTTCTGAGTAAGAAGTGGTGTTACAGTCCTCTCTTCTGGCAGCGTTTCCCTTAGAGAGGGCTTTATAAAAGAATGCAAGTTAGCAGTGTGCAGTTTTTCATGTACTATGGTAAGATTTTGCTACTAGTGTCTACTCTCAAGGCCTTCTCCTGGAGGGTTAACCCTTCCTATCAGTGAACACATACGTGGTTCCAAAAGCTTGGTTTTCTCTTAATATTTACACTGCACAAGTGCAGCAAAGGCAGTAAAATCCAGTTAACGTGAACATTGTTTTTCCTTTCCTCAGCCACTCACCTGCCATTTCACCTGAAGAATGACTTTTACCCTCTGTCTCTTCTTCTCTACCCGTAATACAAGCAGTGATGTTGTCTGCCTTTGTTCAGCCCTCTGAATTTTCAATAACCACAGGGTGTTATATAGGCGCTATTGCCACTATGTGCCTTATAAGTAAATTCACTTCTAGCACTTCCTCAGTAAAACCATTTTAAAAATAAAGTTATCCTCCGCCATATACATGAGCTTCTTGATCAAACAGTTTGGCCAGTAGTTGTTGGCAGCCAAAGGCAGAGAGCTCTGTGCTGCCCTCGGGAAGACCTGAGTCCTGCCAAGCTTTCCTCTACATTCCTCCCCCCACCCCATCTCCTCATCCTATCTTCTGCTTCTGGATCATGCCTTCAGGAGTGGTTGCTCCTCATGAACATGCAGATGTGACCACATGGCTCTTGATGACTTATGCCAGCACATGAAAGCAGAGCTTTTAAAAAATAATTTTCCCATGTGCTTTCTGAGCATTAGTTAAGTAACACTGTTAATCTGTCAGGACCTGAACAGATGAGTCAGTGATTATTTTTGTGTGTGTGTAATCTTGTCTTTTTAAATATAAGTGCCTGGTTTTTTTAATGACCTATTTTTAAAAAAATAACACATTGACCTTTTAAAACCACTGTATGCCAGACCTTCTTAAGAGATTTGGCACTGACATTTTTGTCATAATGGAAGATTCATTAAGGTCAATGATAAATTTGCTGCAATAAATACAGAAGAATTAAGAGCTCATCAGCATTACCACAGCGTAATGTTCAGTGGATTGAATTATGTACTTAGAAAGATGAATCTGTGGCAATTGGCAAGCTTCAAGAGAAAAGCTGTATGTGTGCATGGACATGTGCATGCATGTGTGTGAGAGGGATGGCAGAGGAAATGAGAGGACGAAAAAGGAATTTAAGAAAGGAAAACATTTTTTCACTCATTTTCTAGCCTGGTAGTACTTAGACATGACAAATGGTGTGATTGTACTCTCATTCATTGCCTTGTAATCGACATTTCTTGTGGTAAATGCTGTGGTATGACTGGGTATCTGTCCTGCTCTCCTCCTCCCCTTGCAGAGTACACACTGTCTTTTAAGCCATATTTAGTGCAAACAACAGTATTGATCGTGATTGATGAAGCAGCGTGAGAGGGTCAGCCCTTTACCTGCCCTCTAGAGTAATTGGGCTGCAGTTTGTTAAAGGGTAACAGAAGAGATATTAAAAATGAAGAAATACACTAAGTGGCTGTGAGCTGTGTTCCCGGCTGTTCAGAACATCTATTCTGTAATATGGAGCATCAATCTAATTCTCCACACAGGGTAGGAGCACAGCAAGTCAAATGCCTTCGATAGGCAGTCCTCACCAGCAAGATACAACGTTCAATTTAAGGAAAGATTGAAGAACATCAGTCTTCCCTTAAAACAATTTGTACAGAATAAATTTGGCACTTGCCAGCTATTCCCACAGAGGGAAACTGATAATAGGACAGAGAAAATCATGTAACATGATTTAGGATTCCCAGAATGGGATTACTGTTGGTAATAAAACAGGAGGGAGGCAGGAGAGAGAAGAGCTGACAGTAAGCTTGATGTTAATTTAGAATGCTCTCAAACCCGTGGAAATTCATCAGGGCTGTGGGTGCTGAATATGTCTTAGTATCAAGACTCAGTCTGAATGCGGGTTCAGCGCAGTCGCACATACTGGCTTTGAGAGCCTCAGCTGGAGCTGCTTGGTGAGAGTTCCTTTAAAAACCTGGCCCTCGAGGCTTATGTATGTATGCTACAAAATAATCCTCTGCTGCAAACTGGTGTCAGTCGCTGAACTAGTGCCACACATGGCTGGCCTGTCTTTCCTTTTGGCAAAATCATTTACAAGACGAGTTCAGATGAATCTATGCTGACAACCCATATTAGTAATAAAAAAACTTCTGTGAAGCTTAAAAGTAGATTCTGCTTCAGGTCACCCAGGTCAGTCCCTACACACCACCTGGAGTGGACTGAGAATCAATGCTATGCTGTTTATACCAGGTGGCAGTTCATTTTACTTATGTGCTACGTAGCTGAAGGTAGAAGTCACCCTATTCAAGACCACTTGCTCCATCTTCTGAAAGTGCAAAACGCAGGATAAAATGTAGCAGATGTTAAGTGCACAAATTTACTCCAGGACCCAGCCAGCTTTAGCTTCCCTTATGCAATTATTAATTACACCATATAGCATATGAACTATGTGCCCAAGTCTTTTTCTGGGATCTGAGCAGTATCACAGTAGAAATTGGAAGGATACAGGTAATGATAACGGAAGGCATTTTACCTAGAAAAGGCAGAGCCGATGCTCTTACAAAGCCTGGTACAAAAGATCTGAGGGTTAGAGGATGGAGAGGAAGGTAAAGTCAGCACTAAAGTTAATGCATCCATTTAGA
This sequence comes from Eurystomus gularis, assembly GCA_013400335.1. Lineage (NCBI taxonomy): Eukaryota > Metazoa > Chordata > Aves > Coraciiformes > Coraciidae > Eurystomus > Eurystomus gularis. Next base: position 124,149 of record VZZY01025326.1, on the reverse strand, counting down.
AGATCTTGGTGGTATGAGCCTGCAGCATACCCTAAGGTTCCACAAGGCAGGAGGTCAAACCCTTGCTTCTCCATCCTCCTTTTCTTCTCTTTGCTAAGATACATGTCATTACCAGGCATCTCATAATCACAGCACTGAGGAAGGAAAGATGAAGTTTTGTTTCCTCACTATATAAAATCATTAGTGTTCTCTTGTTTTTAAGTCTCTGCTCACAGAGCAGAAGCTGTGCTCTACACAGCTGAGAAGCTGAGTTCTACTGTGTCTTACTAAAAATACCTTAATATACATTCTTTCAAACCTCTGTTGTAACTAAATTTTAGTATGGTTTTAGTGGATGAGACTGGAAATTTCAGAAAACAGATTTTTCTCACAAAAAGAATCTTGTGTATATACTGAATGTCTGAAAAACAATACAATCTTTTGAATGCCATTAGAATAGTAAATTTCCTTTCTTTAAATTTGTTATTTAAATTGCAATGGCTTAAATAAGTGGTTTTGGGTTTTCGGTTTTCTTTTTTTTTTACTCTGTGACATTGTTTTGCCAATTACCCAGCCCAGCATAAAAACCGCCACCATTACCAGGAGGCAGATGCATAAGCAAATATAGATTTTATTATCTATCCCCATGAGGTGCAGAAATGACACTACATGGCCAGCAACAGAAGAGAGAAACCCACTCACTGCGGGTGATATAACAAAAGGAAAAGCAAACTTAACTACAAACTCAGTAGCAGAAGAGAAAAGAAACCAGGCAATCACCTCAGCAATCGAGGGGGAGACCAACCATACCCCAAATATCACCATAGCCATGCACACACCACCCCGGCAAATGCCAGAGAGGTGTACCAGCAGGATGTGATACGTTCCACAAAGGTACATGGCCAAACTACAACAGACACCAAAAGGATAAGCAATCAAATCCATTACCAGTATTACCCTTGTCCTGTCCAATATACTTGTTCTGTCCCATCGTTGCTGGGGAATCCTGGTTGCAGCAAGCAGTCAAGGGGGAACCTCGGGGGAAAACCCTGCGTGGTGCATCCACCCACAGGTCGGCTTCTCCCAAGTTCACTACAAGCAGGACCAGCTTTTATGCTGTTGGATAAACAATTCAAGTTGCATAGGCAATCCTCAAAAATAACTTCAAAAGGGGGACACCTGCTATTTTTCCTCCTTGTTGGGTTCCGTCCAAGGCCGGCCAAGCCTGGGAAGAAACTCAAAGAGGAGGAGGCACCTCTATCTGCTTTGGTCTGTTTCTCAGGATAGCTGTGTGTCTGTTCTCACAGCTAATCAGCTAATTTCCCAGCAGAGAAAAATCCTCTGCTGGTTTCAGTCATACTATCTGCTTGTGAGATTCATCCATATGTCAACTTTAATTCAGGGCCTATTGCTCAGGCCCGAGCACTTCACTTGGTCCCCTGACATATGGATGGACCACAACCTTCACACTACTTCTAGGGGTATGTGTGGCCTGGCCTCCCCTCCTGGATGGCTCTGAGTGGGCCATCCCTCATATCAACGTCTGGTATGGCCTGTGTCCCCACCACTCAACACTTACTTGGTTGCAGCCAGCTTCCTGATGGCAAACACAGAGGCCAACCCAGTCTTGCCCTGGACCATAGTAGGAGGCATCTGGCCAGCCTTAATCCTTTCACCTGCTTGTGAGATTCATCCATATGTCAACTTCAATTCAGGGCCTATTGCTCAGGCCCTAGCACTTCAGACGTTGATATTTTCTGCAGGCCATGAGTTGGGGAAACAGTAGAAAACATTTTCAGAGTGGCATATATAGCTTTTAATGTTGCATTTCCTTTCTCCAATGTAGTGAACAATGATTACACTTTGATCATTGTTCCTATGGAATACATACTAGTTATTGAAAAAGAAAAGTCTTCATGGAATATGTTGGAATACCTATCTATACACAATGTGTAATGCTAAATCTAGCACCGTACACAAACGTCCTTCATTTAGAAGAGCTTCATTCAGCTCCTGACCAGAACACTCGTAGTGCATCCTTTCTCACAGAGTCACTTGCTCTTGTAATCTGTGCATGATTTTGGTGGTGTGCCAACTCATCAGGGAAGGAGCTATGCTGTTTGTTCAACTCTTATATACTAACTCTTTTAATCAACTTCATTTGCAGGTCACTTGCATGAGGTAACTTTGAGTATATAAGATGCGAATCTTCTTTGTGTTTAAATTGAGTAAGCTACTTGCAAAGGCTACTGGTACTAAATCTTTAGCCACCTAAGCCAAATTGGGCTATATGCTACTTGAGCTCTTTATTTGTAGAAACACCAGAGGCTGGCTTGAGGCTGTCTACAGAACCAAGTTGCTTCTGATGTCCCTGAGCTGAGATGGCTGCTGGAAATGAGGAGGAGTCAGCTCCATCCTAGCTGTGTTTTTGTGCACCCATGAGGGCCCTGATAGTTGCTTTCCACACAGACCCACCTGTGTAGGACACAGAGCTGCTGCATCTCTCCTGGGATCCTGTGGGAGCTTCCACAAACCTTATATTCGGTGGCCTTTTTTCTGCCTGAACAAAATATTTGCAAAGAGACGCAGGGGATATCACTTGTGTAGGCCTTTGCCTTAGGGCCCTATTTCAGCAAAAATAAATTAAAATGGAAGAGCAGGTAGAGGAAATCCATTCTTTACACTAGTGCTGCTGTTTAGGGCTTCCTGAAACACAAGAAATCTGCAGTCTGAAGCTGAGATGAGGAAGCAGAGCATATGTGCTGTGATCATTTGTATTTATAGCCAGAAATTTCATCACTGGTATTGGAGCGTAGGTTCGCCTTCAAGGCATACTGAACCCCAAGCTGAGAACAAGAGGCCTCATCAGAATTAATGCAACACAGCCTCAAACCCAGCCATGAGTCTAAAATCAGAGCCTGAAGGAAGAGTTTGGATTTAAGTTTGATGTGGAGAGTCATTTTTCACCAGCCTTAAATATCTGCCTTTGAATTGATATAATGATTTTCAGTGTGGGACCCTTGGACAACCTTTCTGGAGTCCATGAAAGAAAATAGACTATATATGTCATATAATCTTATTTATATGCTGTATAGTAATCTGCAAGTATGCCATCTTCAGTGAATGCTTTCAGAGGCCTCATTGATCAAAAAAGCATGAAAGCAACAACAAATAGTTCATTTAGTAGCAATGAACAAATATGTGCTATTTTACAAGGAACGAGTGATATACTTAGTTATGTCCTTTAGTGATACTGTTTCTGTTTCATAGTAAGGCCCATTTTAATACCTTCAGAAGAGAGATTTAGAGGAATATCTACCAATCAAGTGCTGCTTACCATTTGTCCTTGTCTTTTACAGTGCATTGAAATATATACTTAGAATTTTATCACACTATTTTGCTTCCTTTTGCCTAATACAATGAAATGAACTAGCGAGGAAGAAAAAAAATTAGGGACTTCCATTTAGATGCATTAGTCACACAGCAAGGTAATCCGCTAGTTAGAAATGACATCATAAACTTGCCTCAGTGGAGCACATTTACCTTTTTCCCAGCAGCCACCCTGTTGGAATAAAGGCTTTAGTCGGGAGGAGAAGGGTGATTAACAGGATTTTAAATATTTCGGGTTTTTTTAATATTATATAATTACTGCCTGGCTCAGATTACCAAAATGATGATAGTAGTAGTATAATTAACGAAAGAAAAAATTACTCTGAGGTAAGCAAGACCGGCCCACTCTCTGCTGCCTCCCTTCCCCTAAAATAACCAGGCAGGGTCTAGTCCTGAGCATGAATAAAGCGGCACTCAGGAGAGAGGTTATCACTTCAGGCAAAGCCAGACAGGAAAAGCAAGGTCATCTCGGATTCCCTTTGCTGAGTTCTCCCTGTGTTCACGTGCAGATTCAGCGTGCGCTCTCCACAGCCACCTGGCCTGGTGCTGCTGGGGCCTCCTGCCACGCCCTCCTGGGCACCTCAGTCCCACTGCCAAGTGATGACCCCATTAACACCATCAGAAAGGTGGTGTGCCTGGTGGGACAGAGGTGACATCAGTGTGGGGGCTCTGCTGTCACCTGCTCAGCATGGCCTGTGCCTGCAGGAGCCATGGAAAGCATGACAAGATGCTTCCTGGGAGGTGAAGGGACAGTCTTAAGTCTTTTGAGACATACACAAAAGAGCCTATCTGTTTTTAATGAACGAGGTGAGGTATTACATTGTGTTCAGCCTGTAATTAGCAGGAGAGAGGGTTATGAAATGTTTCGTGGGAAAATTGCTGAGGCCTACTCTGATGTCGGGGAAGGTTTTAAATAGAAGATTCATGCCTCAAGATCACTGAGCAACTAAAAACCTAGGGCAGATACTGGTTAATTGCCCTCAGTGGAGTAAGGTGTGGATGACAATGATAACGACAGTCTGAATAGGCTGACAAACCTTGCTACCAGGCAGAGAAAATGATGATAAATGTCTATGTAAAGGCTTGTGTTTAAACTCTTGCTGACTTCTCATCTGAGCATTCTCGAGCAGTCAAAGGCTTCTTGCCCAGTTACTCTATGCTGAACTTGTTCTGTGTTTTTAATTTTATATTTCAACTATTTTTTGTCTTCCTGTGGCTTCTTTTGGTGATGAAATGTCTGTGAAGTACAGTAGTTACTTTGTAGTGAAGAGTAGACGGTATTTAAGTGCAAAATGCATTGAAGTTCCTTGTTCTATTTGCTATAAGTATATGTTCACATGAATAAAGTTACATGACACTTCTATATTTTCATTTGAGGTGTGGAGCTTTGGATTTCAACAGTGGTATTTTTAAAGACTTTTAAATGTCTTCTGGGAATGTGACTTTTGCCTCAAACCTCATTCCTGTAAGTGTCTTTGACCCATGCAGCATATAAAAGGGGTTAGTAACTCTACCAATGACAGCTGGTGCTTTCACATCTCAGCTAGCCACTAATAAACAAGAAGAGCAGAGAAGAATGTTTGAATAGTCAGGAAGAAAAAATTAAGCTAAGAGGTTGCAAACAGTAAATACAAAAACTCTACAGTTTCTATATGAGGTTGCTCAGGCTGCAGTTTCTTGGCAGTTTGACATCACACTGTTTTCTACACATGTCAAAAGTTCTGCTTTAAGAAGGCTAGACTTGTACTGTTGTCCTAGTTGAGTGAGCTGTGTTTTTTGACTTTCCCTCTCTCCGAGGGAACCTGCTGCCTGAGGGACATTGAGCATTTTGTATGGGGTTCTCTAGAGCTCACAGGTTGGTGAGTCTGCTTTGTAAGCCTTACCGATGGCCCAAGTAGGTGAACACGAAAAGTCAAATCAGCCTTTCAAAGAAAACATTATCTAATATCCCTATTCAAAGTGAAACATGAGTACATAAGTTTTAACTTAATAGTAGACTTCATGCTTAGGTAGAACTATTTCATCCAGGTAGATCCCATTTGCTGATATGGCAAATAATTATTAATTAATGGAATAATGAAATAATTAATGAAAGCCTTTGTTTTGTTGCATACAAATTAGCTCATGCCTGAATTAGGCAATGGAACCTATATAGAAAGCAACAGAGCAAATAAACTTGTACATGCCCCATTCTCAAAGAATTGCAGACTTCTAAATGTCTTTCACATACTTGCTCAAAACATGGTTCCTCTTGCAAAGTGGATTTCAACATGACTGCTTGCAGTATAAGACATTATGGGTATTGATACAGCGTAACGCAGAAGAATTCAAAAATTGTGTAGAAAATGAATAGTAGAGATTTCTTTTTTCAAGTAGAAAGAAATGCTCATTTTAGAGGCAAAATAGAAAAAAAATAAAATAATCTCTTTATTCCCTATGGGAGCGAAAACCCCACAGAGGTAAACCTGTATACCTGACTATAAAAGCTGTTTCCAAGAACTAAGTTTCCCCATATATTAACTTCCTTCAACTATCATTTGAATCACAGAATCATTGAATGATTTGTGTTGGAAGGGACCTTTAACAATTATCTAATCCAACTCCCCTTGCAGTGAGCAGGAACAGCTTCAACTAGATCAGGTTGCTCAGAGCCCTGTCCCACCTGAATGTTTCCAGGGATGGGGCATCTACCACCTCTCTAGGAAACCTTCTCTTATCCAGACTGAAGAAACCCACCTCTCTCAGCCTTTCTTCCCAGGAGAGGTGTTCCAGCCCTCCGAGCATTTTTGTGGCCCTCCTCTGGACCCGCTCCAATAGGTTCATGTTCTTCTTGTGCTGAGGGCTCCAGACTAGGACACAATACTCCAGGTGAGGTCTCACCAGAGCAGAGCGGCAGAGTCACTTTCAACCTTGTAGGCAAAGGTTGTGCATACAGAGCTCAAATAGCGAGCAAAAAAAAATGTACATGGGAGAAAATGAAGCTCTTGATGTGAGCACGTGGAAGTTCAATCTTTGGCTGCACATTTGTCTCTGTAGCAGAAAAGCATTTCTCTGCAGAGGGGAGTGTACACTGCGGCCCGAGCAGGGAGCCATGCACACTGAGGAGCTCAGCAGCATGGCCACTGCTGGGGCTCTGTTGCATGCCATCAATGGGCAGCCAAACTAGAATGCAGAGGTGCTCACCCAAAAATCCAGTGTCGACTGTCCTAGATGTGTTATAGCATCTTCCTCTGTTCAGTAAGCATTTAAGTCAAAGTACATATTTCTGGAAAATATTGATTACTATGTGTTACAGAATTTTTCTAAGTCTCACAGATACCATGTGAGTGATAAGACTTGAGCTTTGAAATTGGATATGTCTGCACCAAGAAAAAGATGGGTCTTCCCTAAGAGGATTGTGCCTTACAGGAATGAAGCTATCCTTGTTATATCCTATTCTTCACATGAGCAGAGCTGCAAAGCAGAGGATAACTTTTTTTTCAAATGTGGAAGTGACTTAAGACTCCATGTTTGATTCACAGACGTGACTTGAGCTACTCATGTCTTTATATGCTTTAGACTTGTGACTATGATCAAGTTTAAAAGGAATAGGGGGAAGAAAAAGAAAGGCCCTAATAAAAGCCAACATCTCGCTAAAGTTCTTCTTGTCTTTTCCAAGTCCTGACAGTACAAATGCTGAGTTAAATGTGCTAGATGTGGTAATGTAGGGTGCTGATTTCATTCCTTTCCTTCTCGGTGGGGAGGATGACTATCATTCCTTTATACTTTGTGTTACAGAGTTGACCTTGACCAGGTGCACATCTCTCTGGTCCAGGCAGAAAGCCAGGTGCAGCCTGACTTGGCTTCCACCTCTGTGAAGCTCTTACTATTCAGATAAACTCATAAAATGTTTATACAAGTGTTTCAGCCACCCCTTTAGATGTAACAGGAGAAAGAGTCATTGACAAGCCAGCAGGACCGAAGGGTTGCTGTTCCCTAGGGATTGCCTGGTGTAGTAAACTTCAGCCACAATGCTGGTGGCTGCTCCTTTCACCGCACGCTTTCCTGAATGGGTAAAACAGGGTGAGTCCTGCCCTAGAGCCAGAAACTGTCCTGAGCATTTCTAAGACCACCCAGGATCCCCTATTCAGCAATGACCGCCTGCCAAAGCAGGGCTTCAGCCACTGTGAGTGCATTACGTGTGTTGTCAAACAACTTTTTTTTGCTAGAGCCATAACAAGGCCATTTAAATAATAAACTAAACATTTATTTCAAATGCTATTGTCTAGAAGGAGAGCCATTAAATCTCCTCCAGATCTTCCTGGAGAAAGATCTAGCACATTTACTATTACCTCATGATGTGGTTTCCAGAAGCCCCTGTTTCTGTGGGAAGATCCCTGTTTTATCATCCCTGGGATAGTTACCATGCAGCTTCCCTTACCCTCCATCTTCTGCATAACGTCATTTAAACTACACTGGCATTCCCAAAAGACTGAGGCTTGAGCTTTTACTGAGATTTTAATTCAAAGCAAACACAGAGTAGTAATCTCTAAGACATGAGCTGATGCTGTTAAGTACGGTATAAAATGCAAAAATGTCATCTCTGTGCCTCTCCTTCCATTTAGAAGCATCAAAACACTTTTCTTTCAGCAATAAATGCCATTTAAAGAATTATTAAGATTTTATATGTTGTTTGGCAAAGAGGATTAATTCTTTTTCCTGCTTAGTTTCTATTGAGGCAATAAATCAAATTACATTAAGCTAGCTTGTGCTTCACTGTTTAGTTTAAAATAAAAAGAGAGATCTCTGTTTGTTTTTCACATATGATGCCTAGATGAGTCATGTTAAAACAATTTGAAGTAATGTCAAATTAAGCATTTCTGTAGAGTTTTTTCTTCCATTAAAACCTGGTTTCTGTTCCCTTAACACTTGGCTCCTGCAAACCAATGCTTTTTTGGTATGTCGTAGTACATTTGATTTGTTTAACATAAAGGGTGCTTTCAATGTAGTCCTAGACCTGTATGCACTTTCTTAAAATGAATAGGATTGGTGGTGTTGAGTCACAGCTGATGGTCGAAGCTCTCTCAGGATGTTCACTGATTCTACAGCTCCAACTGGCAATGAATCCAAAGGCCAAATGAATTCCAGCTCTCTTCTACTCATAAGTGCAGTCCAGGCTGAAGGCACTTAGAAGGGTAGCACATAGAAATGTGTCTTTATATCGCTGTTCTCGTATAAGGAGGACTGGAGGGAATGGGAGAGAAAAAAGAAAGAAGTTGTAAGTTCCTTCTGCGGGGCCAGGAGAGCCTGATTTCAGGAAAATTAAAGTCAGTGAGAGCTTAAACTCTTATTCTGTGGGTCGTATTTTGTGAAGGACTTGCTGAGAAAGTTCTCTGCAGACAGCACCCAGTAATCTGCTCACTAAGCTCCAAAGGCCCATTAGATCTGCAAAATGGATTCTTTTGCAGTTTTTGTCTTCCTGCTCATTGGTAGTCATAAGCAAGGCAGTGCGGTCTGTTCTGGTGTCCTAGGTAATACACATAAAAGCACATTAGAAGAGGAAAGAATCTGGTCAAGAAATTACAAAAATAAATAAAAAAAAATCTCTGAAGCTGCAGTAAGATCTGTAGCACTCACAGCTCCTCTCCTTCTCTTGGAGGTCATTGCAGAAATCCCTGCGCAACTCCAAACCTGTTATGTGGGGGGTCAGTGGGTGCAGAGAGGAGGGCTGCCCCACCTGCTGCCTTCCCTGCTCAAAGAGCTGCTCTTACTCTGGCTCTGCCACACTCCTTGATATCTTCCTGAAACCCATCCCTGCCAAGGCTCAGCACCCTGGGGCCACCCATGCTGTATGGAAACACTCTTGGGGCTGCACTCTGTGGTGTTTTCTTCTTGCCTAAACAGATGTCATTCAGAATTAAAGAACTGTTTGGTCTCTGAGTATAGGAAAACAGGACAGACAGAGGTTATTTTGGCTCATTCAGCTCATTTGTGCTTGTGAAATTTAGTCCTTTAACAGGCTTTGGTAGTTTAATCTGTTTCTTATCCCCGTGGTCTTCCAAATAGAAAAATGCTAACAATATATCTTACTTGAGCCTTTCAAGTGATCCTTGTGAAACACTTTCATTTGCAGTGTAATGAGAACTATCAGGTATTATTGTTAAGGGCTGCTTCAGTCCTAGCTGGATACCAATTCACCTCTCGAGCTTGAAGAATAGCATATTTCGCTCCACATCATTTGTTCATATAGGAAGAACAGACTTTGAAATACTCCTTTTTTATCTCCTTTTTTTTTGTTTAGCTGGAAGGATTGACACTAGAAAAGCTCATTTCATGAAATAAGTAGTTCTTAAGTGATGGGTGACAAAGGGATGTGCTTTAAAGTGAACAGTAACACAATTCTCTAGTTATCCAGCCTGCAACGTTAGGTCTATTCACAGAGTGCTGAAACGGCTGTAGTCAAACTCCCATGCAATCTCTTGCAGGCAGGCTGCGCTTACTTCGGCGTGTTTGCTAAATACCTGTTAGGCCATCTGCAAAGAAAATATAAATCACTTAACCTCTCTTTCTCAGTTTCTGCCTCTCTAAATCAGGGAAACTATTTTTATAGCATACGCTGTTCATAATGCATTTATGACCTACCAGCTACATGTAGGGCAACAGTGTTACCTCTGTTCTGTACCTTAGGAAACTGTCTCAGAAACCCAGAAAGATTAGATTTCTTCTGAGGAGAGGCTTTCTGGGATCAGCCAAGATGGCTCACAAGGTAGCTGGTTTTGGCCCTAACCTTAATTATGACAGTAATTTGAGTAAGCAAGTTGTCAAGCTCTCCTGATCTCAATTGCTTAATCTTTTGGTTTTGGTTGATTGGTTTGGTTTTAAATGAACGATAAATAACATCTCTTGCATTTTCTATGCTTAGCTCCTAGCTTTGCAAGCAAAATTCTGTGCTCACCCTAAGAACAACTGCAGCACCACAAGTCAACATTGCTGGCCCATAATCCTACTCTAGCTAACCCTGCCACAGAAAACAAGTGATGAGAGCCAGGTTGGGAAAGTTGTCATGGTGAAAAGGGGACAAAAATTAAAGCTGCCCTCCCCTGGCAGAATCCCAGCTGGAATGCAGCACCACAAACACCATCTGCTTTCTCCTGCAAATAAGCCCTTGCAGGGTGCAGCGGGGAGAGGAGGAGGGAAATTCCACCCCTGTTCCTCATGGCTCCTGCAGATTCAGGACTTTGCTAGTAAGTGCAAACTATTATTAACTCTAAGTCGTATAACTGAGTCTAGAACACAAACCTAGTTAAGTCCTCTCTCAGTTTGTGACCATCCAATGATATCAATGAATCTCCTCTTTTTTGCAAGTTTTTGAATTTTATTTTTAAACCAAATGTCACTCTCAGATGTTTGCCAGGCATTTAAAAACACTAAAAACCACAACACCCTTAAAAGCCAAGTCTCCAAAACTCCCTCCAAAATTTTACAGGAAGTGTTTTGGAAAGATATGAAACTGTCGTAGGGCTTCCATTAGTGTGTTACAAAACAGCTTCAGTGTCTCAGCTGCTCAAACCTCCAAGAGAAACTTTCATTACAGAAATATAATCCAGATCTTAGAATGATTCTGCAAGTGGTCACTGGCTCCTGAAAGCTTCCTGCAGTCATCTCCATAAAGACAAAGAAATTCAGGATTTAAAGTAAGTTTTTATGTTTCTTTAGGAAGCACAGCTATGAGTGAGGCACTGGTTAGTGTCTCCACTTCTGTTGAGGAAAGCTGGATGGCTGACCATAATACACCTGGTTAAAAAAACCTGAAGTTGGTGTTAATGATGAACAGCTTCTTGAAATTCATTTAAGCAGTCAATGAATCCTGTGGCATTTAAGTATCCAAAACTGGTACAGCAGTAGCTGCTCAGACCTTGAGGCTTGTGTTTTAAGGCTTCTCCATACAGGGTCCAGCCATACTCAAGCTCTGTCCTGGAGAGACACTAAATGCCTCTCTGTATTTTATGGCTAGAGATTTTTACATTTTTTGTCTATCACTGAAATAACTGGGTGTTTTGGTTAACAAATCATGCTTTTAGTTTTAATATCCACTCAAGCTCTCTCTCCTTCTATTTTTCCCAATTATGTGTTGAAGAAACATCACCTTCCTAAGTAATTTAGTCAGTGACTAGGGATTCTCAAGCCCTTCTCTGATTTCCAAAAATCATATTAAGTGCTGCCTCTTGTGTAACGAATAAGTACTTATCTCTCCTGCCTCATATGCTTCCCAACCTGAGAACCTGCTCTTCTCTTTTGTCCCTTCTAATCTCAGGCTATCAGGAAAGCTTCTATTTCTTCAAGGCTGATATCACTCAAATTACCTTGGCTTAATCCCATTTCCCTAAATATTTAAGAGTGTTTTCTTCTTGGATCTGGAAAATTATCATTATTTTAAAATAATTGGGCATTAAAGCCCAGCTAAAAACTCTACCTTGTTTTTCCACTTTAAAGCTAATGGATAAAAAAGGCTTATTTGGCAAAAAAATACTAAGCCCCAAATTGCCATTTCATTAAGTTCTAATTCCATTATTATGATTGCTATTAAAATCCATGGAAGGCCAGAAGATTTGTCAATAACTAAAAGAAAGTCACCTCATCTAGGCTATAACAGTTTGGGTGGTAGAAGCAGTGATTAAAGATGTGTGAGTAAAAAAGTTATTAGCATCAACAAAAATCCAAAGGTCAAATAGGTCATTGTAATAGATAATAATAGGTATTTATTATTATTATCTATTGTTACTGAGTAATCATATGTAATTATTATTATCTCTTACTATTGAATACTATATTAGCTAAAAGATAATTTGCCCTCTTCATGGAAGGCATTCACCATACAGCTTTATTAATACTAAGTTATCTAGCTCTTGTTTCAGTCACTTGCAAATTCAGTTCAACCTCTTTCTTAAAGCACTTTGCACCTGTTTCCTATTATTATTTTTTCTGACACATGGAAGTCCCTTTAAAATTTCATGTATGCATTTAAATCAGGTTCTATTATTCTTTAGGGTTGTATAATTTAACAAAATCTCTTTTTTTATCAGTGTTTTAAAATGTATTTTAACATCTTACTCTGTGGTATAATTGCCTATTAAATTCTATATGATGGTTAAAAACTACTGCATGTCGTAAACTGTCCCATGAAGGTTTCTTTATCCATTACATCTTTCTCTTTATTAGGGCACATGAGTCTTAAGTGCACATAGTTCCTTCACTGAGATTTAACAGGAACCACATAATTTACCAAGGTTGTACATTTTAAAGAGAAACTAAACAAAGAGCCTGATTCTTCTGAAGGGCTGCTGTGTGCTTCATAGCCTCAGCCAAAGTCAACGGGGTCTAAACTAACTCTGCACTTCTGATTCAGACCACAAACTTTGATACTCTGCTAAAAATAAATGGCACATGCACAGCACTTCCGACCAAGCCAGCGGAGACGGTGTCATGTCTCTGAAGCTAACCAGAGTGCAGATGCAGGAAAAGACAGCTAGGTCCCCCATCCTGCAAACATATAGGCATGTCATGAGATTTATCACATCAGTAGTTTCATTGATGCTCTCATGAGACTACTCACATATTAATGTTTAGATACACATACATTTTAGAAAGGTAACTAACTTGGATTTCAAAATTGCCAAGAGTAACGTATTGGGGAAAAAAAAAGTTGTTATGAAGTCGTTGTGGAACTGTTTTTAACATTTATTTTTTGATACTATATTTCCTTAGCCTTTGATAATGGAGAATAGCCCTTAGATAATAGAGGCTTGGGGTTTTTAAAGATACTTTGCTATTTTAAAATTACTGAAAATTAATAAAGTTAAGACAAAAATTTTAATAAGAAGGATTTATTTTGGCAAAAACTGAAATTTTCAAGAAGTTTCCTCAGCTGCTGTGATCCACAGAGTCTATAGCAATAGGATTTTGATGTGCACTAGAAAAAGTAGAATTATTAGTTATGTATCTGGTTTAAACAATCATAATTTTACAGCTTACACCCAAAGGTTTTGTGTTCTGTTTTGGTTTTTTTATAGGCCTGATATGTACCAACACACATATTTGCTCACATACCAAACCATTTTTTAAAAACAAGATTGCTCATGCCACCTGCTACTTACTTTTAAAATGATTGGTCACAACATATGGTAACTGTGTTGATTCCGCATTCTCAGGTCTGTTAGACCTACATCTTTAGATCCTACATCTTATCATTCTTCTAAGGTTCTGAGTTAATTCCCTTTGATTACTGAATATGTCTCAATTGTTTTGTGAATGCATTTTGTCTGTCAAGCAGGTCTTAGTATCAGCACAGTCCCATTGCGTAAGTTAATCTATCTAAAAGCAACCTTCATGAAAGTAGTCTGCGCCTTGCTGGATGTCATTCTCCTGGTGCTGAAGTCCTGCCTGGGAATGCTACTTCCACTTCCTATGTTAGATAGCATCTGTTATGGCTTTTCTGTAGATCTAAAGGAGAGCTACAACTAATGTCAATAATATTTGGAGTGTTTGGGGATTTTTTGTGACTGAGTTTCCAGGCAGTGGCCTGAACGAGTTATCTTCTGAAGGAAGCTGCTGGTATTTGAGTGTAGTGCTCATGAGAATGAGGAAATCTATATTTTCTATACATTTTTTAGATGCATTGAAACACTGCTAAGAGCACCCCCAGCTGGTGCTGGTGGACAAGCACAGGGCATGGCAGTGCAGCACCAGCCACAGACCCACCACGCCTGCTTCTCACCAACCCACAGAACACCTGTTGCCACAATATTGCTTTATTCCCCATATTCAGATGTGGAAACTTTGTTTTAGAACTTATCCCAAGCAGAGAAGGCATCTGATATCCTATTTCCATCTAGTTGGATGCAGCTGGTGGCTCAGCCCTTGTGGGAACATTTCTTTCACAAGCTCCATTAGGCTTCTTTCCTTGTGGCTCATTTTGTCCCCACCAATCTTTCCAAGTATAAGTTAGCTTCAAACACAGTAAGTGCTTTCCTGTTACGTAGACTTCTATCCCTCAAAAGTTCCTGGGTTTCCCAGGCACCTGCTGTAATCCAATCTGTCTTGGTGGCAACTAGAAGTGTCCATGAACAAAATGTTATTTGGCAGGCAAGGGCAAACAGATGTCCTATAGTATGAAGAAGCACGTGTTCCTGCCCTCTTGTAGCCCCCTGCGCCTGAGTAAATCAGTGCTCCATGAAGCATAAGGCTGAAATCAGACCCATGTTGTGGAACAGTAAGACACAGGCATTCAGACAGTATTAACAAGGCTAGACAGTAAGTATGGGAAATAACAACAAGGAGTAAAAATATCTGGTTTGTAGCTCTCACTGGCAAAGAAGCCTGCATTTCCTCACCTACAGTGATGGAAAAGCCGCAGGGAATGTCAACAAATCAACTTTCGTGTATGTGGTGGGGCAACACCGTGTGAGACTTAGAACTGGATCCTCTACTTCATTACCAGGCAATGAACCTCTTTCAGCACTGTGTTCACACTGTGATTTTGGCTCTGGTTACTGTATTGGCAACAGAGTTGTGCACAAGCTACAGTCAGCTCCAGGGAAATAGCAGGAAGGGCCCCCAAATGTATAAATTAGAGTTATCCAGATGGGGCATAACACAGGCTGTATAAGCATCTGATGATCAAGGCAGGAGATAATGATTCATATCTTGGAGCTATTCCTAGAATTATTGTGGGGAAGCTCAATAGTGTGGTCCTGTGACCCTCAAAGCTCTGGAGAGGTGTTAAAACAAGGACCAGGATATTTCATGGAAGGGGAAAAAATAAAGTTGCTTTTGCAGGAAAGCACCTGTGAAAACAGGCAAGACTTCAGAGGAAGGTTTGTCCCTGTTGATACTCCTACTTTTTCAACATCTTAAAAGAGATTTTTAGCACCCTGACCTTAAAACAGGGCATATGTTTCAACAAGAGCTAGTTCTGAGATTTCAGGCACAAGACTACCCTTGTGCTACCTTGGGGTACAGAATACTAAGTCATAGGAAACATTCTAGGCCTCAACAGAAATATGTATCTACAAAACAAATTGCGATGGGAATGCACAATAAACTAGCTGTGGAAAAGTTAACACAAGGCTAGAATAAACATCTTGCTTATATGTTATATTCACAACCTCTGGGAAGTGGGGAGAAGAAAAAAAGGAAAACAAAAAAAGCCACTGGGAAAGATCAAAGTAGTTCCTGCAAGTTCATGTAGGTAATCATACAGTCACTATAATTGTAGACCCTGGATGTGGTCCCATGATAGAGTGGCTCTAAGAACACAGCCCAAAAGAAATAGCCTGCATGTGCAGAGAGGAACATTAAAGTCTGTACTACAAAATTTAGCAGAGATGGTCAACTACTGGTAGAAAACCTCAGAGACTTTTTTTTTTAAAAAAAGATCTACTTTATTTGTAGCAGAATGGGTTTCACTATAAAATAATACCGCTGTTTCAGTGCTCTAGACAAAAACTTTTCCTCTGTAATCTGCCCTACAATTATTAAAATAGGTATTTCTACAAAGAGGGAATAATGACATAGCTGGTAGTTTCTGACAGGTAAGGAAACTTAAGGGAAAGAAATTAATGACTAGCAAAGTAACATTGCCATAAAATTGGTCCCAGTTAGGGTATCTTCAAACCACGGGGAGAACCACCTCTGAGGAAATGACACACTGGTGGTGTTACTAACAGCAGTGCCTGAACTGCCCACAAGCGGCAGGCACGTATGTAGTGCCTGTATGTAGTCCCCCTGATCATGCTAAAGAGCCTGCTTTGGTGTGTGCTGTTCTGCTGGAGAAGAAGGGTGCACACCCAGCCCCAGCACGCAAGGGCAGAGTCAAGAACTGCCTGCCTGCGGCCAGGTGGTGGTTCTGTCCCTAACCCATTTCACAGGTTGCTGGTGTGTGTCTTTAAATAAAGCCGGGGTTTCTTAGCAAAAGCCAGTACTTGCCACTTTTTTTTAGGTTTAAGAACCCATAACCATTGTTATAACTTTTGCTGAGAATTAGACACCAAGTGAAGAATTTACACCATCTCCTGTAATATTTACTTTATTTTAACGTCTCTCTGTCTGGTTTTTCAGTGCTGGCACGTGAGCAGAACTTCCTGCAGATGCAATACTGCTTACTGTGTTTTGCAGGCTGGCCACAAACTCATTACTGCTGGGCACCTGTGCTCCAGGGCTTTGGGCCAGCCAGCCTGAGAGCAGGCACTGCTCTGTCCTGACAGATGGGCATTAACATCCCCAGCCATGAGATCGTGTACTCTATACATATCAAGTATTCAGGACAAGACTCCCACTTGGGGCCATCCTAGCTGTAGTCCATACTGAATTCTGCTGTTTGCTTTAGGAGATTGTGCTGTCACTAATCTGGTCCCAGACTGCTTTTCAAAAAAATTAGGAGTTTTCAGACAAGCCTGACTGCCTCAAAAGTTTGTAATGTGAGGCAGTAGGGCAGCATGATGGGCAGCGAGGTCTTACAACTAATTCAGGACCCAGGGGCAGAAATGCTTCGGTTGGCAGGAGAGGAACTCATTGTGATGTCCCTTCTCAGAGGTCACAGATCCAGAGGTGCTCAGGGCATACCCCTGCTCGCTGATCCCTGCCCGGCAGTGGAGAATTAGGGAAAAAGTCATGTCAGCAAATACCAGGACAAGTACAGAGAGGCTGAGTCATGTGCTCAGGGAGAGTCCAAGCCAGAGGTACAGCTTTTGTAGAGAAAGGATGAACAGCTAGAGATAAGTTCATATTTATTCACTACTTTGATTTAGGCTTCTGTTAGAACAAGATCAGATATGCTAGGACTCATCCTCAAGACTGTAGAAATGTGTGTAAAGTTTATTAATTGATTAAAAAAATGAATATAGTCACAAGTAGGACAAATTGAAACTACAGTGGATCAAATCATCTTCGTAAAGTATTTTGCGAAAGTATAAAGGATGGTGCTAAAATACCATTACATACTAACTAACCATATGGCACTTGTTATGATTGTAAAGATACATGAACTCAACTTGTTTTGGAGAGAGAAATTTTTTTTAAAAAAAGAAAATATTTGTTCTCTTTCTTTGGCTCTGCTGCTTTTCTGACATAATGTTTGCAGTCTTATTTTTAACTTTTGCCATCAGGACTTAAAAATATATGTCTAAGACATCTTGAGAATCCTGCTGCTGACCACTAGTAGTAGCAGATCTGGCTTTTAGTACCCTAAGCATTAGCAACGAGCTGGTAACTGCCAAACTTGGCACACAATATTATAAAAAAGTGAGTCATAGAGTAGATGTGAAATTTTTTTTTTCTGTTTTCTTTTGAAGGACCTAGATATTTTCTCAAGATGTACTTTCTGTCAACAGCTTCCAAATGTTTTCTGAGAACAGAGCTATGCAACACATAGCATGTCATCTTTGAAAATGCTTACAGAGTCATTATTGAGTTCGCACATAGAATATGGTAATCAGAATTTTTAGGCAAAGAATAGATGGACAAAGCTGTTATGGATACACAAGGAAACCTCAGTGTCATGCAAACGCACACTGGAATCTAGGCCTTCCCCCCTGAGGTGCAGCTGCACGTTTGCTTCTGCTGTGCACCTGTGCGCAATGTTCAAAGACCAACTAGTTCTTGCAGGTTTGTAGCATTTCTGCTTATTCAACTTACTCTTTGTAGTCTGCCTGGTCCAGCAGGAAATAACAAAACCATCACTTTCTAGCCTGTTCCCAGAAGCCTCGTAGCCCAGTTTTTCAGTTTAATAGCTCAGTCCTACATGAACAAAATCCAGTGGTTTTTTTCACCATCTGTGTCTGTAGTATGAGACCATCTCTGGGGTGGATTAAGCATCGTGAACTTCTGAGCCCACCCAGGTTTGCTCATTTGTGATATGAAAGAGTATCTTCCTCAGTGAGATTCTAGGTCTTATGAGGGAATTACAGCTAATGGAAATCTAATGCAGGCTTCTACTTAACACTGCCATGTGTGCATAATTCTTATCAAAATTCAAAAGAGTTAAAGATTTAAATAGCTGAAGGAATTTGGAGCAATATTAGTTATCACATCTCTTTTCTCTTGGATGCAGAAGAGAGAGCTGCATTTCTTCTCACCTAATTCCTCAATCTGTTGAAAGTCACCAGGAAAAGCACATGCTAGTATTTCCTTCACTTCATACCCTTTATTTTGATAGCATTGTACCCATTCCTTTATACTATAAAGGCAGAAATAAAATAAATTTATGTCCACATTTGAAAATGGTGAAAGCTAAGTTTTAATTCTGTTAATACATCAAGAATAAAGAAATAAATGTTCCCTCACAAACTGCTAGCTTTGAAATTTTGACCTCAATGCTGGCACACTTCTGAAGATGAAAACATAACCCAGAAATTTTTTTTGAGAGAAATTTTGATCATCCTTGACTGCAAGTCTGCATTATGATCTTACTTTGACATAAATGGGTATTGCGGGAGTTCTTTTATGAAATAATACAGCATTTCTCTCAAGAAATGAGATAAGAATCTGGGCCAGTCTGTCAAAATAACAATTATTTGAGTGCACAGTACCTCATAGATACAACTTGCTTTCTTAGAGCTGCTACTACGGTTATGCTTTCAGTACAGGAAAACATTGTTGCATCTCAGATGCTGGCTAAGCACAAATTCTTGGTAAATACCAACTCTACCATCCGTTGATTGAAAGAATTGGGAACGATCTGTGCCCTAGACCGACCATCTAGACTGCACCGCTGCCTAACTTTCTTTGAGTATTTTCTGGTGAGCTAGAGATGAATCTTTGCTTTGTCCCAGAGCCGCCTTGCCCTCTGCACCATTGTATCTATCTGGGCTGGCTGCTGTCATCCCCCTGGCTGGCAGCGGGCCCTTCTCATGGCTTTCCAGTTACGAGGAGCTGGCAGCCATATGTTACGTATGGCCTTTTGGTGCATGGTTCCAGGAGGAAGACGTGGTAGCAAAAAGTCACGCTTTCCACATTTGGAGTTCAGCAGAACTGACACAGAGGTCACTCCAGAAGTACTTCAAATTCATTTTTGGAAGCGTTTAAGATTCTGTTTAGTAAGAAATATTGTAGACACAGTTTCTCTATCCATATAAGCAAAAAAACCTGCCAACTGTGTCTGTTGGATTATAGAAAGGTTCACAATAACCCTTCTAGTCAGACAGAAAGTCTATGGCCTGTGGAAGGGGCAGGCCACTCAGTAAGACTACAAAGATTTCATGAGACTATGCAGGGAGAAAATGAAAAAGACCAAAGCCCAACTAGAACTTAATCTGGCTACTGTCATAAAAGCCAATAAAAGTTGTTTCTATAAGTATTTTGACAGCAATAGGAGAATCTCCATCATCTATTGGATGCAGGGGGGAAGGCTGAGGTACTGACTGCCTGCTTTGCTTCACTCTTTAGTAGTAAGACCAGTTGTTCTCTGAGTACACAGTACCCTAAGCTAGAAAACAAGGACAGGGAGCAGAACGAAGCCCCCATAATCCAAGAGGAAATGGTCAGTGACCTACTACACCACTTAGACACACAAGTCTATAGAGTCAGATGAGATCCACCCAGGTGTACTGAGGGAGCTGGCAGAAGTGCTCACCAGGCCACTTTGCATCATTTATCATCAGTCCTGGTTAACTTGAGAGGTCCAAGTGACTAGGGGTTACCAAATGTGATGTCCATCTACAAGAAGAGCTGGAAGGAGAATCCAAGGAACTACAGGCCTGTCATTCCCACCTCAGCACCAGGGAAGGTTATGGAGTAGATCACCTTGAGTGTCTTGAGATACAGGACAACCAGGTGATCAGGCCCAGTCAGCAAGGGTCCTGCTTGATGAACCTGAAAGGCAGGTCCTGCTTGATGAACCTGATCTCCTTCAATGACAAGGTCCCCAGTCTAGTGGATGAGGGAAAGGCTGTGCTTGTTGTCTACCTAGACTTCAGTAAAGACTTTAACGCTGTTTCCCATGGTATTCTCCTGGAGAAACTGGCTGCTCATGGCTTGGATGGGTGTACTGTTTACTGAATAAAACACTGGCTAGACAACTGGGCCCAAATGAATGCAGTTAAAGCTACTTGGCAGCCAGTCACAAGCGGTGTTCCCCAGGACTCAGTACTGGGGCCAGTTCTATTTAATATCTTTATCAATTACACGGATGAGGGGATCAAGGGCAACCTTAGTAAGTTAGCAGACAACACCAAGCTGGGCAGGAGTATTGATCTGCTTGATGGTTGGAAGGCTTTACAGAGAGATCTGGACAGGCTGGATGGATGGGCCAAGGCCAACTGTATGAAGGTCAGCAAGGCCAAGTGCCAGATCCTGTGCTTGAGTCACAACAACCCCCGGCAAGGCTACAGGCCTGGGGAAGAGTGGCTGGAAAGCTGCCTGACGGAAAAGGACCTAGGAGTGTTGACTGACAGCTGGCTGAACATGAGCCAGTAGAGTGCCCAGGTGGCCAAGAAGGCCAACAGCATCCTGGATTGTGTCAGAAATACAAGCTGTGGTCAGCAGGACTAGGGAAGTGATTGTACCTCTGTACTCAGCACTAGTGAGGTCACACCTTAAATACTGTGTTCGGGTTTGGGCTATCACTTCATTAAGGATGTTGTGGTGCTGCAGCATGTCCAAAGAAGGGCAAAAAAGCTGGTGAAGGGTCTATAGAAAAAGTTTTATAAGGAGTGGCTGACAGAACTGGGGTTGTTTATCCTGGAGAAAAGGAGGCTGAGGGGAGACCTTCTTGCTCTCTACAACTGCCTGAGAGGAGGTTGTAGCATGGTGGAGGTCAGTCTCTTCTCCCAAATAACAAGAGATAGGACACGAGGAAACAGCCTCAAGTTGCACTAAGGGAGGTTTAGATTGGATATTAGGAAAGATTTCTTCACCAAAAGGTTTATCAAGCACTGGAACAGGCTGTCCAGGGAAGTGGTAGAGTCACCATCCCTGGAGGTATTTAAAAGAGGTGTAGATGTGGTGCTTAGGGACATGGTTCAGTGATGACCTGGTAGTGCTGAATTAACATTTGGACTTGATCACCTTAAAGGTCTCTTCCAACCACAATGATTCTTTGATTCTATGTAGATGAGCTCCGTAGCTGTCATGGACAACAAACAGCTCCTGAACCACTTCCTGGTCATGCAGCTCATGTGCTATGACCATATTATGTGACTTAATGAAAGACTGTGCTCTCCTACAAGTAATGCAGTCTGCCATATAACCCAAAGCACAGGATCCATGGCAGACAGTGAGGCTGGAGGGGCTTCTGATGCCAGTATCGCCAGTTCATTACAGGGTCACCAGCAGGTCTGGGCAGTATCATCCCTCAGTGACATTAGCAGCCCCCCAGGAAATCTCTGTCACAGCTCACCTGTGAGCAGCTCTCATGGCACCTCCTCTCCCCTTCACTTTTCCAACACATACAGTATGCTGTGTGACAAGCTTATAGCTCTTCACAATGTGATTTTGGAAGGTGATTTATGATCAGAAAGTTTGATCTCTCCTACATAGCGTCTGAGAAATTGTAATTTTGTTGAAGAGGGAACTGTTTTGTTTGAAGCTCTGCCAAAGGTTAGGGCTTTGCTGGGTCAGACTTGCGTCCTGAGGGGAGTTTTTGATGCAAGTTAGCTTTAAGAAACTAAAGGTATATGTTTTTCACGCTACTATTAAATGTCGGAATCTTGCTTAGCACTAAAGTAAGGTTGTTAATAGCACAGTTCTGGATATGATATAAATATGGCTATGGGAAGATTTTAAACTAATGCTTGGAAGTGTTCTTTGAAAACTCGTGATTTTATTATAGAAGTTTTATGAATTTCTAAAATCTTTGTGAATTAACCCCATCATCTTGAGCAAAAGAGTTCCAAGATAAGAAAATTTAGATGCTAACCAATTTCTAATGATTTTGGTTTTTCTCTTTCTTCCAAGGGGATGAAATTATATTAAATCTCATGGAATATTAAAACATTGATGTTGAAATGCAAAAGTTAAGAACTGCATTCACTGAATTTCCAAAATCTACATTTTGTCATCCTTTGTGTTCTATGGCATGTTTTTATCACAACCAGATTATTTAGATGGATATTTAATCAAGTACAAATAGAAAACACTTCTTTGTATGCAACTTGGACAAATAACATTATAGGAATCTTAACATTGGTATTTCATTAATTGCTTTGATATTTAGATTTAATTTAATGTTAATTCAAAGTTGTCTTTCATTTCATTAGAAAGGCTAAAGATGTGTGAGGGAAGAAATTCCCATAAGTGTAGAATGTGTGTGTGTGCTTCAGGGTGCCAAGTGTCCTTGAAATGTTCCTGAACACATTTTGCTGATCTAGTAAGTTCTGTGCTGTCTCTGCCTAATTGGAATAAGGTCTCATTATCAAGACTTTCCACCCAATTACACAGATTCCTACACTGGACACAGTGTCATGTCGTTGCTGCTAAATGTAATCACTAATGGGAAAGACCAGTCAGTAAGAGAAATAAAAACTGTTTTGTTAAGTTAGCCAATAACATTTTTAAATATATGTGTTGGAGATGCTGTGGATATTAGCTTGTGGGGTTTATGCTTATTTCAAGGGTCCCTTAAGAACATTTTTGTAAACTAAAAAAGTTTAGCTCCTGAACAGTAGATTGCTTCAGTATCTCAGTGGCTCATACAGAGACCTGCCCTTTTGCCGTCTGGCTGCACCTTGAACAAACTACCTCAGAAAACAACTCTAGCCTTGACTTTAAGCTTTTAAAGTCAGGTTGGTAGCTTCTGCATTTGCAAAAGGTGGCAAAACCCCCAAGTGGCCACCTAAAATTAATTTACAGAAAAATGTATATGTGGAGTTTGATTCAAAAAGAAAAGGTTGTTTCAGACCTGGTATGAAATTCTCTGGTTGTTATAATGAAGAGGATTTTTAATGTTATTTAAGTAATATTTCCCAGGGAAAAGAAAATTACTAGATTTGTGGTTTAGGAATTTTTAAATGCAATCTTAGTGCACGACATTTTGGAGATACTAAAAATACCAGAAGTTTGCAGCTAAATGAACACTACAATTATCTTTTAAAGAAAATGTGTTTGATGACAGTTTTCAGGAGCCACTTCATCCAGAATTGGTAGGAAGACAGGAGACTATTTCACTTACAGAGAATTTGGGCCCATTCCTTTTAGTGTCAGTACGTTCTGTATAATTACATACATCCTAGAAAATGGCTACCTTTGAGAATGTCCCGACTATAGCTGGAGTCTGCATGTTTTTTTTTTTCGTAATGTTTTTATACTGTTTAAAAATATATATATATGCATATATATTTATCATAGAGGGCAAACAGATAACTGATAATGGCTTCTGAGCACAGAATGAAAAATAAACACATTTGTAACTTCCAGAAACATGGTAACAAGAAGACTACTTCAGTACACTCTCTATATCATTATAGTCTACTCAGAATTGGAGTTCAAAAAATATTATCTTCTGCTGAGACCACATAAATGTTTTGTAGTGTAAGTCTGTGATTCAAAAGATTTGCAGCCAAGTGAGAAAACCATTAAAGAAATAGGATCAAAACATCTTCTGTGGTCATGTTGAAAGCTTGTGATCTTTAGTGGTAAAAGCAACCTATGTGAAAAAAAATGAAGCATATTTAATTTATTGTTCATGGTATAGCTGTTTTCTGGGTTTGGGGGTTGTGGGGTTGTTTTGGTTTGTTTTTTTTTTTAACTGAAGGAAATGTGGGAAAAGGAAGTCTTAACTTTTGTTCATCCCAGATCTGCTAATTAGAATGTACTTCCTGTAAAGCATTTTTTCAGATCTTTTTTCAAGCAATACATACATCATGTTTGCTTATGTGAGCTCTTCTGTGTTACGCTGTTGAGAAGCTGAGTAAGTCAACACACTTATTTGAAAACTAGGAGAGCTTGTGAGAAGGTGTCCTTTACGTGACTGCTGAAGTCAGCGAGTTCTGAATTTGTTTTCAAGGATGCTTCTGTCTGCTCTGTGTACGGTTTTTCGCCTGAGGTGTCACACCTTGCACCTCAGTAAGTAACTAACTCCTGAACTATGCCTAGATGGACAAATGCTGAATTAGTAAGACTCTCTGGAGGATGGGTGCCACTACCATACTTCAGGGCGAGGGGATGGAAAATAGTCAAGTTCTTTTTCAGGCTAAGTGTTTGCAAATTGAAAAGTGATGGCAAAAATGATAACCAAAGACATGAAAGTGAAGCAAGGACTGGAAGAGAGAAATGTTAGTAAGAACAGACCTTTGGTTTATTGTGGGGGTGGCATCCTCAACATAGAGCTGGAGGGCAGAAATAGACCACGGGACACAGAGGAGTATCTCTCAATGCTCATCTTAACACTTTCCAGAGTAAAGAATCTGCATTTTTAAAAATTTGCCTCTGAGTCATATTTTCATGGATTACTGGGGAAGAAAAGATTTTCAAAAGTAACCCTGCAAAAAAGTACGAGGACAGCAGATGTTGTGATCCCTTTCCTTTCCTGTTGAACAGGCTACTTGTAACTGTAGTTAGGATACAGCAGAGCTTCTTTTAGAGACAGATTTGGCTGCCACATTAAATATGCTACACTTTCATTTGTATACCAGGAGGCCAGGTGAAGTTCCCAAGATCACATTATCAATCTTCGAAGTATATTTTCAATTACAAGTTAAGCAAATTAATACAATACCGTTCCATTAATATTTATTGATTCTCAAGAGACATGGAAGAAAGCTATCTATAAACCTGGAGCAATGTATGCTTTTAGTTACAGAATCAATTCTACTTTGCTTGTGTTTTTCCTGCCCAAGAGATCCAGGTCTATTTTCTTATCCGGGAACAAGATGCCTCAAAAGACAAGGTACAGCAAACTCCCAGGTCTGAATATTGAAGAACTTCATTTTGATATTCAAAATCTATTTTGCACTCTATCTGTTCGGTCAGATTTACATATATATAAAAATTAACACAAATATGAGAAAAAATATTAAGTAGTTATTTGGTTTCATTTTCTTTTGCCCATTTTATTATTTCTAAAATTCAGCTAATAACACAAGTGATTTTGCTATCCTTAGCTGACAAACAAGAAGCTGCTGCTAAGTCTGTAAAACCGGCATTCAGAATATTGCATGACAGCTTCTCTTGATGATTTATTTTCCCCTTTCAAGCCCATCTAGTATGTCTTAAACTGTGTCACTAGGAGGTTTTATAAAGCTAAAGTTAATTAAGAGGCACGTACAACTGTGATATTGGAGTAAAACCCAGAAAACCTGAAGGAGAGCAACTGGCTCATCAGCTGCACTGTCATGAATGACAACATTCAAAGGACTGTCAATCAATTTAAGCCACAGATGGGTAGGATTTTTTTCAAGAAAAAGTAGAGCTTAAAAACAAACAAACAAAAAACCCCAAGAAACCTAACCTGAATAGAAATGCTTTCACTACTGAAAGGGTTACTGCACTTGTGTTTGTTTGAGGTTTAGTCTCCCAGAGATTTGGAATCATATGGCACAGTGCTAGTGGAAAAGGACACACACAGAAAAAAACAAAAAAGAAAAAGCAGAAATGGCTGAAAGCACAGTTTAAATAGAAAAGTAAATGATCTAGCTTCACTATCCAAATGAAGTGCAATGAGGAAATGCTGCAAACACGGGAGAAAAAAAACCTCATGCTGTTTTTCCTTGACAGTACTCCTTTAATATAAACTAAAACTATCTCAGTTCTTGAATGAGGAGTTTCTAAAATGCTTCACTCAAGCTATGACAAATTCTAATAAATTCTAGTATAAGTAAAGGGCTGCAGAGTCTATTGCACAGAAGTTATGGTGTATGGTGAGGTTGTTAAAAGCCTCAGGGTGAATGGGGCTTTAAGCAACCTGATCTAGTGAAAGATTTCCCTGCTTGTGGTAGGGGGAGTTTGAGAAGATCTTTAAAGGTCCCTTCCAACCCAGACCATTCTGTGATTCTGTTCTTAAAACTGCCTTACCGATTCTGCTGGAGGTATTTTGAGTTACTATACAGGAAAAACATGAAAATCTGAATTTTCGGACAGATGTACAAGATCTCTTTACCACTTTACCTTGCTCAAGGTAAAATATTCATAAATGCCCTAATGGAGCCTGGGACAACGCCAAACTTCATGTACAAGGTTCACAATGCCTCGGGAATATTTCACTTCATGCAGCCACTGACTGAATGATTAAATAGAATAAATCTGTATGATATGTGGACATAAGGACAAAATAAGTTGAAATCATGTTCCTCAACTTCATGGTTTTCTAAGCAGTGTTCTCCTTATCTGGTGGATAACAGGACTGCAAAAAAACCCCATATCCTAACTGTCCACTGAACCACCTCTGTTACTCTGTGCAAACCCACTGTCCTCGGACAAGAAGTGGAGAATTTGTCAGTCAGTCTTTTAATTGAGCTGATTGGTCACAGCATTAGTGACAGTCTCAGAGGCAGCGTGAAGAAGCACAGAATACGGTGTATACAGAAGGAATAAAGGATGTAAAACGTCTGCCCTCCCTTTTTTTTCCCCCCTCTTTTTTTTTTTTTTTTTTCTTTTACCTACCTTCTGAATTCTCCTTGATCTGCATCTGGTTCGTTCCTTGCTTCAGTGGCTCAGGAGGAAGCCTTGAGGGTTTGACTTGCTGATAGCCTTGTTGCACTGTCAGTGCAGTAGCAAAGAGCACTGGTCACTCCTGTGAGGGACACAGCCTTAATTGGCAAAACACCCTGTTGGCTGCATTCTCAGTAGGCAGGGCAGATTTCTGCATTCCTAGGAATTAAACCTTATGAGTTTGTCTGGCTGAATGTATACAGATGACATTTGGCAATCTTACTGGAATCAAAAACTATGTATAAAACATTGATATCACTAATTGTTACTTAAGGGATTTATTAGCCAAAATAGTTTCTTTTTCTGAGTATCTTGAATTCAAAACCTTCTGACAAATCCTGCTTGCACATAAACCTTAGGGGTTATGAAATCTTATTAATTGGGAAAGTGTAAGACACAGTTAAGCCATGAACATAACGAAGATGTCTCTAGTAAGACACTCCTGGGATACAGATCTGTGCATTTCAATGAGCTGAAAACGTTCTCTAGCAATTCCTGTTCTGTGAGCAATTACTATTTAATTCATACCATTGAGCTTCCTTAATCAACAAACACAAGTGTGATGAGATCATGGGACAAATGAGTATATTAAAGATCAAGACATATAATTTTTCAAATTACTCAGAATTCAAGAGAGACAGTGGGAAAGCTATTCCATATGTGAAGACTCAAGACATACACCATTTTTCCAGCAGTTTAATGATTTAGCGTCCTAAGTTTTCAAACATTCAAGTGAACACCTGTCAACATGCAGGTGTGATATTCTGCTATTTTGTAGTATAAACTGTGATCCCCAGGTATAGCAATGCTGGCAGCCCTATCATCATTTACATGTAATTGTACACTCTTCTCCGCTTGTGACCAATGAAGTCTGGGTGGTCACACTGAGATGCCACATATCCTGGCAGGTCTATTGCTGCCTTTCTTCACACTGGGATTATTTTAGATTGGCTGCAATGAATGTGTTATTTTCCATTTGTTAACACATGGGGACTTGTAACTCTGACAACTGAGAAAAATACACTCATTTATATGATGATTACTCTTGTTTTCTCAGAGGTAATCTGAGAAACACACTCTCTTATCTTTACCTTCTCTTTCTCACTTGCATGGTCCTAAAATCAGCAACAAGTAGTAATTATATGATGCCTTCTTGGGCAGCAAGGAGAACAATTCACTAGGATTTTCTATTGCAGTAAATTCCAGATGTGAACATAAAGATAATCCATTTTCTTCTATTAACACAGAAAAAAAGCAGAATGATAGCAAAATGCACTTCTTATATTTGTTACTTTGATCAGAAAAAAACATTATTTCACAGCTGTCTCTGGCTTGAGTAGCTAAGTTAAATTATTACCCTTAAAATCCACTGGGATACTAGGAGTGTAATGATACATTGTGTTACCCTAGAGACCTGGTGCAGTGCCAGCTGAAGTACGCAACCAAAAGTGAGTTTTAGACAAATGTCTTGATGTGTCCCAGTACTCAAGGCTCATGTGTAACAATAATAAACATCTGATAACAATTAATTGTTTATTGGATCTGCACAACAGAGAGGATGCAACTGATTTAAGAAATTAAAATAAAATTATAAAAAAGGAACACACATGTAAATCAGTATTGCCTCTTCAATTTCACAGTGCAATCATTCTGTTTTATATTCCTAAAGGCCACTTTGTAGTGTGGTCATTAATAAACTTCTTCTAAATAGGTCTTTGAATTATTCCCTTGGTTTATTTCGTTAGGTGTGGATCTGGCGATTACTATATATGCCTTCTTCACCTTGAGGTTTGGCCAGTACAAGGAGAGATCCGGCCCTAACCTGAATGGAGAGACTGGCCACAGGATGGTATCAGGAGTAAAGGAGTCCGTGTATTGCACTAGACAGGCATTAATTGGAAAAATGAGGGTTGCAGTCCTGTTAGCCACACAGTAGATTTGTTCCTGGACTTCATTGCGCTTGGTGATAGGAAACACTTTCAATCTGAATTTTGTGTTCTTGCAAGATGGGTTGGGTCAATTACAAGGCACATTGCAGTGATGCTACTGAATGGCTGGATGGAGTTGAAAGTGCCATTTTTGAGCTGCTAATCACTAAGTGGCTTGGGCTACGATTCATTACAAAAGCTTTCCTTTCTATGTGGTAGCATAACAATCATGATCTCTATGGATATTCAAGCTAGTTCCTCTGATAGCAAGAGCCAAAAAGAGGCTTAATGTGAGTCCCATGGTAGAGTTTGATTTATTTTTCTTTGGTCCATGAGAGTTTTAATTTGCTGACTCTTAACTCCTGCTGAAAGATTCCTCTTTTCCATGGGCTCCAGGGGTAGTGGAGGATGACAGTTCTGAGGGAGTTGCCTGCAGGCATCAATTCTCATAAGTTCCTGTGGTTGCAGTTTTACCTGTTGTTTCAGCGCCTAGCACTAGGAGTTAAAAGAAACCCATCCCTCTTTGAAGGTGAAAAAAGTCTTGTCTCGTGCTTCTTGCAGGTTTTATTTTGCTTCTCTCTTCAACGTGCAAAACAGAAGCTTCTGCATGCTGGAGTCCTGTGGCACAATTCCCTGCCTGGTGAAGTCTTGCAGGCTTTCTGCTTGATGACTTCCACTGTAAAATTATGAGCCTCTGCAATCTCCAGGACGGCTGCTCTCTCATGCTGGCAAGATTGTCTTCTGCTACAGTCTCCAGGGGTTTCAATAGTTCTGCTTCTTTTTGGACACTTTGAAGATCTGCCTTTGGTGCTTTGTTGAGAGGCATACGCCTCTCAACAAAATTGGCTTGAAGTCACCAAGCCAGAGAGAGAGCATTGAGCACAAGCAAAGGAGAACCAGTGAAGTGTTCTCACTTGCCTTCTGTGTTTTTAACTGAATTCCCTCTACATCACACATCCTTGATCCTTTCTCATTAAACCTTTGTCAAGGTTTAGGGTCAGGGCAGTCTGCTAGACCTATAACAGACGCTCTCTATTAACCCCTCTTTCTCCCAACAAAAAGGGGAAGTGAAAGGGAACAAAGGAGAGAGACTTATGGGTCTCT
>VZZY01025326.1:31393-93602 GCA_013400335.1 Eurystomus gularis | reverse complement strand
GACATTCCACCTCTTATTCCATACCATTACATCATACTCATCACGAGACTAACAGATCTTTCTATAGAAAAGTTCCTTTAGTTCATTATTTCAGATTTCCATCTAACATAGCAGTCTCTCAGGGCAGGAAAGATGTTATGGAATTCATTGTATTCATGCCCACGTTTTGTAGGTTCACCTCAGGAAGTCACTGGATGCCACTCAGTGAAGCTAGCTCCAGTCATCATCACTGTTATCCTTAAAGACACTTATTGAGCACTTAATATTATGCAATTAACATGCAGCTTTAAACCAAGTATTGTCACCCAGAGTTAAATTTCCTTGATGTATACGCTTTACTTCACCATCTTCCATCATCACCCACTAAGTATTTCCAGACCCTTGAGCGAAAGCAACCCCACAAATGGGTTTGCATTTGCCTGAAGCAGGAAATACCCACACAGTTTTCCCCAACAGATTCCTTTCATACACAACAAGGACTTTATCCCTGTCTGTATGCCATGCAGCTGCCCTCCAGCAGCTAGCATCTCTCTTTGCCTTGTGTTGAACTTGTTGGGTTACTTACATTAACCTCTGTGGTCTGTAAAAAGTTTATTTTACTTGTGAAACAAAAATATTGCCTCATACTGCCCCTTTCTTGCCAGTTTGAGCATTCAGCTCTTTGTGTGCAGAACTTCTCAGGGAAAGGACTACTTTGGCTGTTTCTAATAAGGCTTTAGCGGCCTTTACTGGCAAGGAAATTACTAACTCGCAGTGTACCTCCCCTCCAACTTGCCACCTCAGGGATGGGAGGAGTAGAATGATCTTTGCAGTTCACTCCTCACTCCTGTGCCATCAGTAACATTTCTTCTTTCTTAGTATCTGTAGAACTTCCCTGTTATTATACACTGTATTCTTTCCTCCTTGTGGTCCTTTCCCAGGATTTCAACTCATTCACTAATATTCGCTACTTATACTGCACTTCACATTTTCAAGAGCACCATGAAACTAATGAATTCACCACAAAGAATTCTCCAGTTATTTTTCAGCATTGTTAGTGACAGACCTGGGGATATAGCATAAGAATTCAGTCTGATATGTTCATAATGCTCCCTAAGACAAGCATGATCATCATAAACTATTGCAACTGGTTTGGAGACATTGATGAGATAACAAAACCTTTACTCTCGAGCCTATTAGAAATGTTTCAAAAGCTGTTTGATGCTGTAGGTCCTCTGTTCCCAGTGAGAGTCTTTTGCAGTGCAATGTGTTCTTCCTCTGTTCTCTGTTAATCAAACCCGTCTACTTTTTGGTTTGCCCTGTATGTTGGTACCAAACTGCTGTATCGACCAAGGGTCTGTGTCTCACACTGAAATTCAGTATATTGATTTAATGAGATTGGCTTATTCTTTTTGTTGGAATGATGGTTTAAAGCAGTGATTCTTTTATTAGTATTCATTTTCCATCATAAGCTAAAGTTACCCATGCAATCCATCCCTTTGGCTAAAGTCTAAACAAGACACTTATACCATATTTGGTCTTAATACATCTAGTATTAGAGATTGTCATCAGACAGCATCCCAGTGCATGGCTCCTTTTAGCTTGACAATGGTTTTCCCAAAGGCTAACCTGAATAATTCATGTTTCTGATTACTTCTGAAGGCACCGTGAACATCAAGACCTGATCATTTCCTTCCTGTTTGTAGCTAAGTGCTTACATGTCTATTGACTATGATTGCATCCCTCTCTTCTCTGTAGCTCCAACAGGTACCTTTGTTCATCACAGTTTTTCCAGACTTCAGGCAGTTGACTGAGACTAATTTTTTAGCCACTGTAGTATCACATTAGAGCATTAAATGTACACCTATTTATTCTCTAAGCAATTTTCTGTGGTTATAGTATTAGAAGAGGGGAAAGGAGGCATTCTGTTCAAAACCATTATTAACTACCTGTGGAGAGAAAATCACCTATGCACATGCGTAAATCTGAGACTATGGTCTAATACCTGCTTCTTTCCAATGCGCGTGGAGTCAGCAGCTCGGGTAACCCTGGCACAGAAAGTTGCTTTTTGTACATTTTTTTTTGGTCATCTTTTAACAAACATAATATGATCTGTGCAAGGTAGAGTATGAAAGCAGGCACTGAACTCATAAGTATGACCTTTGCAGTGGCATTCAATGGTTGGGTAATTTAAGCAGAAGAGAACAAACACAGCTGATGGGATCTGGTTGCCTCATATGTCTGCATTTCTGTTTCTGCAAGACTGGAAAGCATGACTGCTCGTGCTTTGTAGCTTCTCATGTGCCCTCACCTTATTGTTTGAATTTGACTTCACGCATGCTGATTTCTCTGATTAAAACATACTGGTAAATTTGCATCTTGCTAGCCACAACAACCACATCTTTGTTTAATTGTGCTCTGCAGCTTTCACAAATAAATATAGCCATCTGTGGCTGTAGAACAAATACATGCCTTTTCTTCACATGTTCTCATCAATATTATGTGACTAATCTTTTGCACTGGTTCCTGCATTATTCTAGACAAACAAACGAGACTATTTGTAGCTTGCAGCTATCAAAATCCTTTGGTGGTCTATTTAATAAGAAGTGATATGTTCTCACTGACTTGTGGAGTGGAAAGAGGAGCACTGGAAACCCTCTGTTACATTAATGGGTTATCTGGATCTCGACTGTAATCTGTGGCAAAATTAACACAGGCAGTTGGTAATGGCTTTCATTGCCATGGCAGAACAAGAGAGACATCTTTAATAAACTGATTGTTAAATGATGTAGTCTAAACCTATGCTTATGTTAATCCATTGTGATCAGGGGAAATCATACTCTTCAGTTATGTTGAAAGAATGCATTGGGTCTGGGGAAATGGAACAGATCCAGAAATTGTAGTTAATGGTGTTTGTTGATTCAGCTAGGACATTACCACAGGCAAATTCATCCTAATTGGTACTCAATTAGGCAAGACATCTGAAGGTGTTTTAATTTGATGAGGATACTTCTGGCCTTATTTCTATATTTCAAATCTTCACCTGTTTTGGCAGCTAAATTGATTTTTACAGACACACAAACCCAGCAATTTACTTACAGACACAGAATAAAAGTAATATATACATCAAGACAAAGATACTGTGATTATATGGATATACAATCTTTCAGTCTTGCCCTACTTTAAAGCCTCACATAACTAAAGTTTATTTATTCACAACAAAATGACTTCAAGTCCAAAAATAAGAAGAATGCCACAAAACAATATTTTTATTGCCCATCTCAGAATGCATTCACATTTATAAGATCCATTAAAGAAATGTATTATTATTTAGATAAATTTAAAATAAACCAAACAAACAACAAAACAACAAAAAACAAGCGGGCTTAGAGTAATTTTATTATATGCATTTTCCCATAGATACTTAAAACAGCCAGAAATTTTCAAGCTCCTATTTGGCAGATGCCTTCTTTTTTGAGGCCTTATCAGTGATCAAGTTGAGCATGTCACATTTTGGTCTATGTTCAGAAACAGGAGGATTTCTGACTTCAACCCACCTTGATTATAATTTCACTCCAAAGAGGTGGAGGCCCAGCTTTGTGCACAGGCAGCCACAGGAGGCACTGGAATACCATTAGTGGCAATAATATCTCAGGATGTGAGGGATAATGAGACCTTCATGGGTGAGAGTTGCTGCTTGGTGGTGTATCTGTGTGATCTCATGTGGTGTTGGTGGAGAAAGGATGGGTTAAGGGAGACACAGGCCCACATATCTGATCTGTAAAGCTTCATACAGCTCCCAAAATGTGCAGATCCCTCCTGACCAGGGCTTCCTCACAATCCTGTTGACCCTTCCTGTCCATCTCATCCACCCAAGCTCCACTTGGTTTTATAAACACAAATTGATTTTAAAATGCTCAAGCTTTTTTTTTTTTTTGCCAAGTGGTTCAGACAACATGAATACACCAATTCAGAGAGAGTAAACACTGATGTAAAGTGAGGACTGAGATCGCGGCAGGACAATTGTACTCATATGTTTGTAGCAAGAAAGAAGAGAGACTACATTTTTTAAAAGCCCCTGGCTTCCAAGGTCAGAATGACCAAATGTGAACTACTTTTTTGAACAATTTAAATCAAAAGCAGGGAAATCAGTGTGTAGAGGTGTTTGCTGGGGATATTTCATAGTGCCACCATATGTCACCGTCACAGTACTGACAAGAAAAGACAGAGAGATGGCTTTAGGCAATGACAGAGTTATGGCTTTTCTGCCATGCAGCGGATCATGTGAAAATCTACATGTGTTTTGTAGCCTGAAAGTAGGAATGTGTGAGAAAGTTGTTTCCTTGCCTCCGTCTCAGGCATTTGCAGTATAACATCTTTTTGTTTCTGTTATCTTGTCCTTCCGTGAACTGTGAATAAAGACTTTTGCTTGTGAGCTGGGCTGTGGCTGTTTTATCTGAGGATGTCACTAGGAGAGACTCCAGTGCAAATCTGATTTGTCTCTTCTCTAGTGAGGGTAAATGGTAGGGATTGTGTGAGTCAAGGGTGGAGGAGACAGCAACCTCTTCTCCAGGGCACAGAAGCAAGTATGGTACAAATTTCCATCTTAGGGAAGCATCCTGAATAGCAACTCATTCATAGGTGGTAACCAGTGTGGTAATTCCAGGTCTGATGTTGTGTATCAATAGCTTTTGGCTGTCTTACAGGATTTCTGGAACAGGATTTTACATTGATCTACCAAATGGAAAGTCCTTTAGACAACAGATAATTTAATATTATAACAGAAAAAAAAAAAAGAGTAGAAATTAAGTAATAATCATTTCTTAGTATGGAGTGTAATTTAAAAATTAACAAAACCAGCTAAGTTCCATAAAATATTCTCTGGAACTTTTGAAATACAGATTGCGTGCTTTTCCAAGGGTGAATTAAGACCTTCAGACTTTACATGAGAGTGGGAGCAATTTGATTTCCATGAAAGGGAACAGCAGGCATATCTAATGGCTTTAAACAGCATTTGGATGCAAGAAGCAGTATCTTGACTGTTTCTCAATTAAGTTTGTATGTACTAACTGACATTCAAGAATTGATGTCCAACAAGCTGGTAGCTCTGAAGCTGCTCTCTGCATGTCAGCTGAAACGGAAGCAGAGTTTCATTCCAATAGCCCATAAAAAGGGATGCTGAATACAGCTACCTACCATCAACAGATACCAAGTATAACTGTAAGAGTAAAGCTTTGTCTAAGTCTGTCATACAGGTATTGTGTCAGAGGTGACAGTGCCTAGCATGAAATAAGCATTTTGAGAAATACAATATAAACGAGTTAAGTAGCTCTTCCTCTTGTGTTCTCATCTAATTTTAAGAATCCAGTGGTTTCACCCACCAGCAATAGGAAAGACTAAAAGCTGACTCAGTGTTACAATGACTGTAGGATCCTCAGCAGCTGAATGAAACCAGGTCTATAATACACACTTGTGTCTTCCCTATACTGAGCTATTAGAGTATATTCACTCAATGCAAGCTACATCTCAGTCCACCCAGAAATGAAGATGACAAAGTTACTTGTTTACTTGTTACATGGAATGTGTAGTCACAGCATGCCGAATCAGGGGCTTCATTAATTGGTTTGGATGGTTCTTCAACTGAGAATTGCAAAGCACTGCTTTTACCTTGTAGTGGGTCTGGCTGAGCTGGTTTTCCACATAGCAGCAGTGTTTTTGTGCTGGCAGCTAGAAGGGTGTTGATAACACACCCGTGTTGTGACTGCTGCTGAGCAGTGCTTGCACAGCACCAAGGCTCTTCCCAACATTCCCCCCAGTGGGATGGGGTGGGCAAGATCTTGGGAGGGGACACAACCAGGACAGCTGACCTGAACTGACCAAAGGGATATTCCATACCATATGACGTCAGCCCAACTATAAAGCTAGGGAAAAGGAGGCGGGGGGGGATAGGGAGCATTCCGTTGTCCTCTGGAGCAACTGCTAAATGTTTTGGACCCCTGCTTCCCAGGAAGGGGCCAGACACGGCCTGCTGATGGGAAGTAGAGAATAAATCTTTGTTTTCCTTTGCTTCTGCACATGGATTTGCATGGCTTTGCTTCTGTTATTATTAAACTGCTTTTGTTTTACCCACAAAGGTGGTTTTTTTTTCATCTTTTCCTTCCCCTTTTTTTTCTCTGCTGAGGAGGGAGAGGGGAAAAGAGGGGGGTGATAGAGCAGCTTGGGAGGCACCTGGCACTCAGCCAAGGTTAGCCCACCACATACCTTATGATGATCTAAATTAACTTGGACCTAAGAGAGTTACTCTTGATCCAATCCCAGTGGAATTGTATCAGAGACATGTCAGTAAGGACATCTTCAGATTATGAGATGGAGTTGCAAGAATAGAGTGTACCCTGAATAATTTTCTTCTAAGGAGTTAGCAACTTCATCAGCACCCACTCTGATAATCTGGTAGTATTCAGATGCATAATCTTTCCTTTGACCTATGTTAAGGGATGTAAAATATTTCACTTTTTCAGAGTTGGACTCGCTGGTGGTGTTTCACTGCCAAAAGCTGAAGGCTGTATTTGTAGTGGATTTGTGAAAGTGCATATACTTTGGAATAGATTTGGAATTGGAGTTTAACGGACTGATCATTGTAATGTGTTTTATCTTTAATATCTGGGCTAATACTAAGTTTACAGTTCAGTTTCTAAATATTAAGAGCCTGCTTTAAAAAGCTGCTGAAAGCCTGCAACTGCCACTGTTTTTAGACTTTTGCATTTACTCAGCTTCCTAAAATTTGACCTCTTTCATTTGGGAGCCTGACACTTGGCTCTCAACTTTCCAGTGTCAGTCTGCATTTCATTAGCACATCAAAAAAGCTTTTCATCAGTTCTTACACTGAGATGTAATATCTTTTCCAAAATTCATAGGCAGATCTCGAACTAATATTTTGAATTTCAACGTGCTTATAGTTGCTGTCTACTTTTCATCTGCTTAGAAGCCAATTAAAATCAACATTTCTAAACTTTTGCACATGGCAATACTGGATCTTCTTATAGCAGTGTGATGATCATTGCAGACTATTGATTTTCTCACAATAGAAAACTAGTAACTTAGCAAGCACCATTCAGCATTAGAAGTAATGTAACTGTTTGTGTGAAAAACCTTTTTATCTTTCTCCATGGTTAAAATAATGCATTTTCCAGTTTACAGGACCTCAGAAACACTTCCCATTACTTGTCACTTGTCTTCTCAAAGAGATGTAACTCCACACACTGTGCTGTTCTCATCCATTCTCCTGCTGAGGATGGAGGTTAGACATCATTCTCTGCCTTTTTACAGTGAGAATATGAAGTTAATTTGGAAGTTGCTTGAGTGTTGCTCTTTCAGCATACCAGACTTGAGTCTCCAACAGGGATGCTCCACCATCAAAGCATCTTGTAGTGTTCTTACCCAGATATTCTTCCATAGCCACCAGATAGCAGCACTTGGAAAACTCACCTCCCTCCTTTCCTTGACTTTATGTTCCCTCAGACAGTCCCAATGCAAACTTATTATTAATTTCACCATTATGAAATGTTCTGTAAAATGTTATCTTTTCTTGAATAAGTGAAAAAGAATTTACAGTCTCATCTTCATCAAGCAATGTATGT
The DNA here is from genome assembly GCA_013400335.1 of Eurystomus gularis. Taxonomy (NCBI): domain Eukaryota; kingdom Metazoa; phylum Chordata; class Aves; order Coraciiformes; family Coraciidae; genus Eurystomus; species Eurystomus gularis. Next base: position 85,986 of record VZZY01025326.1, on the reverse strand, counting down.
GCTGCCTTAAATCATACCTTGACAGATCTCTGAATGGCATGAGTAATTAACAGCCTTTATAGAAGCTTTGTAATAAGCAGTAACATCAAAGGGTAGTAATAAACCAGAAAATAAACTAATAATTAAACCAATAAATCTTTTAAACATCAGTGGATTAAAAACTCTTTTGAAAATAAGCGTGTGCACTAGCCAACATCTAAATGATGGACTTTGTCCAAGAAACTCATATGATGCTGAACAGAAGATGCAACAAATGCTCTTCATACAAAGGGATTAGTCTTGGTGCTTTATGTGGTAAGAAATACACACAGAGTCATGCTTTGCCTGGCAAGCGTTCAGTAGCAAAATGCCCATGTGTTTTGAAACCATGCAGGTTAGGCTTGTACATCAGTCACTAGTGTAGATCAGTAAGAGCAGATCTGCAGAGCAGAAAAGCTGCTGCAGAAGACCTGCCACCCTTGTTACGCATTTTTGTGGTTTTATTTGGACGGGGCTGGGCTGGTCTTGTGTGATGAATCTCTGTTACTGATGGGAGTACTGTAGATGCACTGATGGAGGGTATCTTCCAGCTTTGTTTAATTCTGAAAAAATCCAGTTTGCGTACTTAGACACAGCTACGTGAAGCAAACATGAGGACAGCAGGGACTATGAGGAGGTTCAATTTGAAGTGTCACTCCTTATCTGAGCTAAAGCACTAACATGGACATGCTCTTCCATGAACAAGAAGGATATGGAAAAATGCCCTTAAATACTTTCTGTTCTTGGGATGTCTTACTCTGCATCACACTTTCTCATTCTGAGGTTATAGCTGCAACCTCAATTACCTATATTGCTTGGGTCATGTATGGGTGAATACAAGTCTTTTACTTAGATGCCATGAGGACTGGGCTCAAGGACAAACCATGTTCTGCTGCCACTTGGCTGAAACTCAGCGATCTCCCCGTGGGCCACTGTCCACACCTGGTGAAGGGCAGAGTCCATGTTGTGCCCCAGGCAGCTGCACGGCCAGTCACTGCTTCACTGCACAGGGGCTGGCTGAGACTCGCTGCAGATACTGTCTATAGACCAAGTGAATTTACAGCCATTTGCTATGACAGAGCTGAAAGCCTGACAGGAATGATCTACAGTATTCTGTGAAAATCTGAAACAATCTGTCAGGACTTTAATTTTATATACTTGATTTTTACAGTGCAAACTTTATGGTTTGTGAAAAAGGATATTATGGTATTGGTATTGGTATTCCAAACCTGGCATCATCCCTAAAAGTAAAACTATCTGTGGTATACAAAACTTGAATAACTGGATAAATATTGCTAAGTATCACTTAGAGAAGGAAATGCAGAGCTGCAGTACACCCACACACAAGTAAAAATGCTATCTGTTGGGAGTTCTTTATTGTGTTTAGCAGAGAGCTATGAATGCACACTTAAATAGTGATTTGTATCACTATTTTATCTTATGTTTGGATCTCTGAATGTACAGAAATATACAGCCTCACAAGCTCAGTTCACTCCTGGATACCCGAATACATTCAAATAAAATTTTAAATCTTCTGCTAACTTTCTTAGGATAATCCACCACGATTATGGAGTTTTGGGTCCATGAAGTTATGACTGGTCCACAGCCATAACTTCAAAGAGAAAAAAAAAACAGTGCTAGGTTACTAAAAGTGCAACACATGGACCATGGTTGCAGCCAGAGGTGTTATATTGGTATATTTTGTTAAAACTGATCTAGATATATTCAGAATAAAATTTTCCCAATAAATGAGCTGTTTCAAGATACAGACTTAGCATGTAGCCTAGCCAGCTTGTGACTGTGAGTCACTTATTACAGAGATGCTCAAAGAGATTCTTTCGTTTCTTTATGAGCCAAATGTGCTTTCCAATCCTTCCTGCAGTAACTCTAGAGCTTGCAGGCTTTGAGAAGTAATTTTAAGATGGTCCCAAGGAGTCTGGATGTGAATAAAACTGTCTGAAAACAATAAGTAGGGTTGTTCAGTTATGCTTTCGGCTGTGTTTCTTTTTCATTCCATCAGTGAAAAACTGCAAACAGTTTCCATGGTGTATCCTCTATGAGCCATTTTGCAGATTGATGCTTCCTTCTTCCATTTGCTGCTTCTCAGTTCGTGATATTTCTGCACCTCTTATTAAAGTCCATAGGATTTCAATATCAAGCACAACAAAGCAACCACGTAAAGTGTCGATTTTTCCCTCATTGTCCTTCTTCAAAATATGGCCAAATATCAAGATGAGTTTGCAGTTCTAATTTTTATTCCTTCAGTTCAAAGTCTAAACTTTCTTAAAATGTGCATGTTTACACTGACACTTGTCTTACAAAGTTTGTCTTTGATCAGCCAGTGCTAATATACAGAGTATGACACAAGTGATCATAATTTTATTCAGCAACTAGAAACTGCAGTTTAGGAGAGAAAAGAGAGGATTTATGGTTTGTAAAAATATACACCCTTATACTGTACTGTGAATTTCATAAAGTAGGAATATCTGGGAGAAAAAAAATGAACAAAAATGTTTGTGATTGCTTGAAAGAATGTAGCAAATCAACTTGTGTTAGGTCTAAAATAAAAATGCCCTAGTACAAAACTGTACTTTTTTAGCTGTATCCATGGATGTGTGTGGTGTTCTGGCAGAAGGCTTAATTGTCTAGCCCCATTTTTCATGATCACATCCCTGTGGGGTCAGTGTAATGAATAATATAGCTGATGACCAGGTATTTGTGGATACATTGAATTATTAGAAGTATTAAGAAACAAGATACTGCTAAAAAGTCTGAAATCATCAGCATGAGTCACAGAAATTTATGTTAAAATAAACTTTTATAAACCTTTCAGATAGAAACAATATTCATTCCTTATCCATCCATTTAAACTTCCTGAAAACTGTGAAGTGTATGAGAGCTGACATAAGAAAAAAAAAAGACAATATCCTCTTGTTGAATTTCTCAAATAAAGTGACTATGAAAATTTATTTGATTGGAAGCCATGATGGGAAAGTAGTCTGGGGACAAAATATCCTTTCAGTCATTGTTCAGAAGCCACAAGATGGATGGTAAGTGGCAGCTGAGAAGAGGAGGCTCTCTCCTCCGAAGTGTGGTGATGAGCCAAGGCTGGCTTTGGCATGTTTCTAGGTGCAGAGAAGGAACTTTTACCAAGTGTTCAGAGAAGATTTTTGGCAGTCCTGATAGGTTCTAGAAGACGTTGCAGATGACAAGGAGCAAAAATGCTCCCTGGAAAGTCACAGGAGGAAGAGCACATGGCCAGGGCCTTTGGTAAAACAAACTGAGGCAGGGTGTGGGCTCTCCTGCATTTCCTATTGACTGCCCTGCAATGTGTTAGTATTGGGAATAACATTTTCTGGTGTGCCTCTGAGGCCAGGTGAGCAAGGGAGGAGGAAGACAGTTATGTGAGGGATACAGAACTTGTGTGTGTACATTCCCCAGGGCCTGGCTGTGCTCAGCCTCTCCTCATGACCTCTCCATGGGCTGCATGTTACTTTGTCCTCTATCCCCTGGCATCTCAAGGAAGCAAGTTCAGCAACATGACTCGCAGATTTTTTGTTCCGGGTTACGCTACAAGTTCTTTCTGTGAATACGGACCCATGTATGCATGGATGTCTTCCTGCATATGAAAAAACGACTAGGCAAGAACTAAAATTCTTGTACTGACCTGCAATTTCCATGGTTGAATGGGTGTCATATTTGCAGATACAGTCCCCATCCCTGTCCCTGTGGAGGGCTGGGCAGAACCCAAGCTGGGCATGGAGGGAGCAGTGGAGAGAAGGGAGCCCTCCATGATGAGCTTGCCACAGCCCTTGCAGCTGAAAGATGGCTAGTGTGTTTTGTCCCAGCTGGAGGTTTTCCATGCCCATGTCTCCATTCTTAAATATAAGAAATTTTAATAATAAGGACTTGAGGTTGTAAATGTAAATGTATTCACCATTACATGTAGAAGATAGAGGGGTTTATTCTGCTGTGGCTCTGAGTGTAGTTTTGCTGCACGGTGATAGTAGTGTTCAGCAAGACATCTGATCTGGGAAAGGTGTAGGCTGTTTGCACACTTTGTAGGATATGCAGGTAAACAGATATGCGACAGGTATTTCTTCTGCTTCTTTCTAGTCTTAAAGGTCAAGATAGGCCTGTTTCACCAGATAAAGAAAGAGGGAAGCCAAACACAAACCACAAGATCCAGGAGCAAAGCTCCCTCTTTCCCCACACCAGGGAAAGCATCTCTAGGGTATGAGCAGGGTGAAACATGCTCCAGACCCCACTACACAGGGAAATGCACTGAATACAAATGGAACTGCTTAAAATGATTACAGGCAACCTTGTCAGCCAAGGTGGCTCCAGGGGCTCCATGGTGTCCCATGGGTGCCTGGCACCCGTTGAGGACCCACTGAGGATTATGGCTGCCTCTCATGGCTGTGCAGCGTTAGCAACAATTGAACAGTGTCCATCCCAGTTAGGTTACCTGGCTCTTCCCAGCCCTGAATTGCTAGCTGAAGCCTCAAAAGCATAGATGGCTTTCTAGAAAGTTGTTCTCTCTCTGACCTTTTCAAACTCCCAGGAGAGATGAAAAGAATTGAATCTCTGCCAGGGGAAGGGTTTAAATTGACACGATAATTCTGGGATTAAGCAGCTATCTGCTAATGCTTTTGGTAACTTAAACTGTATCTTCTTCCATTAATTTTCCTGTCCTGAGTCCTTCAGGACTGTTGTTAAGAGAAAGTTTAAATTAGCCTTGTTTTGGTCCTTTATAAAAGCTGCTATTTCTTCAATGTTTGTGCTCTTCTAAATGGATAAAATCAATCTTGCTGTACAACCAGGACTATTCCAAAGGAGAAAAGGGGGAAAAGAATTGGAGAATTCATTTCTGTGTCTCCCAAGGTGTACAAACCTCAACATCCTTCTCCAAGAGAGAGAGTGAGGAGTTACTGCTCTGCTGGGGAGGGAGAGGAGCCCTGCAGAGGGGCTGGGGCAGTGCCATCCACCTCCAAGGGGACCGGCACCTGGGGCAGAGCCACAGCGCATGGTCATGTTGTGCCCTGTCCTCCTGGTGAGACCTTGTGTCTAGAGACAATTCAGAAAGGAAGCAAAGCACAAATGAATGATGAGCACCTGCTGTGTACTGCTTGCAGGATTTTTTGTACTTGCTACAGAATTAGATCTTCCTCCTCACTGAACTCTGATTTGCCATGCCAGATCTCTTTCCCTTTTTATTTCAATACTGGAGTTGTCGTAAAGAAGACTAGTTTAAAATAAAGTGGTTTACTTCCTTTCTTTTACTTAAAAATTGGTAAGAATGTATGACCAAGTATTATTTTATTTTTTAATGCTTTTATTTTTTTTGCTTATGTGTTAATTCTCTTTCAAGTTATGAATATGCAAATGCAGTTGATGAAAACTTTCCAAATCACTCTTGCATTTTTCATTGACAAACAGAAAAAAACCCACGAGGAGACAGCATGGCATGGTAGCTTCTGCAATAGCTGTGTACCAGAGCAGGTCTATCACCAGCTGCCTTTGTTTGTCCCACTATTAAAGGATACATAACCTTCACTCTTGTTTATAAACGTTTGAAAACCATGAAGTACTGCAGTGAACAATTGTAATAGTGGGAGATTGTATGTGGTTTGTCAACACAAATAACTCAGATACCAAAGCCTGTATTGCAAGTGTTGCCTGGGAAACCTATGTACAGCATAATGGGTTTCAAGAAACCCACCAGCTTTTCATACCAGCTCTCAGCCAAGGTAAGAAGAGGGTAACTGGGACACCAGGGCACGTTGTGATGACCAGAGTCACAAACTCAGTGCAAGCTTTTCTTATCTGGCTTGCAGCTTGAACTGTAGACACACTGTTAAATCTCTTTTCTTACAGTCAATCACATAAGGATTTTTTTTCTTCATGAATGCTTAATGCAACATATAATTAGACATAGCAAGTGAATGCCAGGTCTGGAATTAAGACTTGAGCTTTCCTGGCTTTCATTTTAATGCTCATATTACCAGACACATAGGGAAGGCTTGCAAGATGTGTTGGCGCAGGCAACCAAAGACTCTGGCCGTCACGGGGAGCAGCCGCCCTGCAGGAAGCCAGCATGTTAGTGCTATTTCGAGCTAGGAGGTAGGGCAGGGGTAGTCACTGTCAAAAACTGGCCCCTGCTACATCATTACCAGGCAGGGCAAGGTTTTGATGTTGTACTGTTGGAACCAAAGTTGTAAATTTAATGCTTCCCCCATTTATTTTTTGACTCTATCAGCCAGTCTATCTGCCACTGTAGGAAGGTCCTGGGCAACAAAACCTCTCATTCTGCAATGAATCAATCACAGGCAAGGAAGAGTTACCCTCTCCTGGCTCCTCTCCACTTGCAGGTGTTTTGTTCACTAGAAGGTGAAGAGAAGGCCCACTGGTGACAAGCTGCTGCACTCATCAGTAATGGCACAGCTGCACTTTCAGGTGTCTTATGCTTTGATATATACATAGTTTTGCTTCAGATTCCTCAGAAGAAACAATGATGAGGAAAGCATGAGTAAAAATCCCTGAAGAGGAAAGAGTGGAACAGGATTGTTCCCTGTGGGATGATGCTGATACATTTGGTTTTCCATTTTCAAAAATCTCTGAATATGTCAAAAATGTCATTAGAAAAACACAAAAATATACTCATTATTAAAAAAAAAAATCAACATTTCCCAGCCAAAATTATGTTAAAACTGACCCAAAATATTAAGCTCTATTTTTGTATCTCCATTGTTCTAACTAGTTTTCCCATTCACCTTAATAAAGCAAAGGCTATGGAGAACTACATCTCTGATTGCCCAACACAGATTTAGGTTACTTTCTGAAAATGTTCTGTGCAGTAGCTCATCCATACGTAATCGAGTTTAGCATGGGATAAGAGACTGTTTCATTGTATTTAAATACACAAATGCTTTTAAAAAAAACATGCAGTTTGAGGGTGGCAGATTCACTTGGTAAATTATGTGAGCAGTACTGATTATTGGTCCAGATAAGTATTTTTTTAAATCAGGTTATTTTAACATTTCTTAATGAAATATTTTATTATAATAGTGCTTTCAAAGCTTTAATAAATAACAATACTTTTGACTGATTTGTTCAGCCAATGAGCTGTAATCAGTTATTAACAATACCTTCAGTGAGATGCATATTCTGACAGGAGTCCTTGGCTTGTCAAAGAGAGCATAACCAGCAAAAGATGTTCTAACAATTGCAACTCCCTGGAAATAGTGCTTTACTATGAAAAAACATTCTTTAAATTTAAGCTGACTCAGAGTAGCCTGTTTCAGGTCATGACAATACATTATCAAGGCTTCAGGAGTGCTGAAATATATTATTTTTTAAAATGAAAATAATAATGTCACCATGTTTTGGAGAGCTCAAAATGTCCTATTCTCACAGTTCTTCTTGGAAATACTGTCTGCAAGTGGGACTTGTCACAAAAAAGAAATTTCAGAGCTTGTTCATCTCTAAATTCAAGCCATCTTGCACACGCAGAATAGCTTGGAAAGTTAATCAGGTTTATTAGCTGTGCAAAATACTGCATCTGTGAAGCGGCTCTTCTGCTGTTGCTTCCTCTCTAAAGGAACAGCACGTTTTCACATTGCTTTGTTACTGTGACGTTTTTGTTCTAATTATAATCGATCAGATTCAGATACCTTCATAGCTTTGCAAGTACTAATTTTAATCAGAACTGAGCACACTGAAAGCATTCCCAGACTATACAGTCAACCCTGCTTCTGTGTGCTGCTGCTCAGAGGAAATACGGGATGTTTAAATCAGGGGAATTACCGAAAGGGTAAATTTGATTCAGTGTTTTTACAGACAAAGAAAAATACAAATTCAAGGGGGTAAATGCAGACATATAGTCTGGTATCTGTCATATTTTGGGAGCCACAGCTGTTTAAAATTGTAGGTTTTCAATGGCAAGCCTTAGCCATCACTACAACTATCATTATTATTTTACCAAGTCTAATCTAAGGGAGTTTTTTAGGCTGACAAAAGCCTTCTAACTCTTTGTTTATTCTTCGCACCTGTATAGGGACCTCCATTCCTGCTGAGTTAAAGTTCTGTCTCTCCCTGCTTTAAAATCTACTATAGCAGGAAGCAAAGGTCTTTGATAAAGATAAGTGCCTTGGTAAGGAAAGCAGCACATCTTCAGATCTAAATAAAATGAAGCCACCCATAAACTCTAAGGACTATGTTAATTAAAAAATAAACAACTCAACCCAACCCCCAACCACCCCCAAAAAAACCCCAACAGATCTCACAATATGGCTGAGTCAGCAGTGGAGAAAAGACCTGCATGTTGTACAGGTAATTGCAGCCCTGTAACCTTCTCTGGGATGGGTAGGGTGGAAGTTGCAGCAGGCCAGGTTGCTGTAGGCCTGTGAAGGATGCTGTCCCCATTCCCTGGGCCCTAGCATCACTAGCTCCTTTGCTTCGCATTGGCCTTGACGGCTCTGCCCTAACCTTGTGCTGAGCTGCACGATTCTCCAGCACTTGACCCTGGGCACAACACTTTCAGCAGCTGGTCAGTGGCAATCTGTAATCTTGGCAGCATTTAAAACAATTACCTGCAAGTGAGTGACATCATAGCTTGTGACCAGCTAGCACCTGTAAGAAACCCACTGTACCTCTTAATTTTAAGGCACTTCAACTGAAGAGCTTAAAATGTGCACATTGCTAGTGATGGATTGAAGTCCTAATTAATGTCGTTAGACTCTTTTATTTGTCCTCCATCGCCACCCATCTCTCCCTGCATCTTGGCTGCTTCTTGGAAGGCTTTACATTTTCTTCCAGTGCAATTAATAGAATAAAGGACCAGAAATATTTGTCTAATCAATTTTCACAATGGGGAATTGTATTTAGCTTTATGGAAATAGCAGCTGACACCCTTGGTTTCAAAAGCAATTACACGTAAGTGTGAAAATCACTCCCTCTTCCCTGCCCCATTGACATAAGCTCCTTTACAAAGATAATTATCTTTTAATAAAGATCTGCTTAAAATTTTTAAGGGTTTTCTTTATTAAACTATAAAAGAAGAAAATAATTTAGACTATTTCTTTTTCTCTGGTATCTGACTGCACTGATGTTTTTATAAGCAAAACATTAATATAAAATTATTACCAAAAAATACTTTTAAGCTTGTACAATGATTGTTCAGTGAAGACGGTAAGTAAAAACTGAATAAGGAGTTTAAAGGTTTTATTTTGAATTTGGAGAAAGAATTATGCTCTATAAATTTGACTGAGAGAAGACCAATTTGATGGTTGATGTGAGAACAGCCAATATAGCCAATAATCTATATTGGAATAAATTGTTGAGGTGGTGAAACATATCAGTAACAGCCACTCCTGAGCACATACAGCTAAGGAGAGAGACTGCTGATCCAAAAACTTCCACCATCCCTCAAAGACTTTGCCAGGTGAATAGGATGACGCAGGAGTCTCATCTCTCCCCGCACATCTGGTCTGGTATGGAGGGATGCAGACAAAAAAAATGTTTTTACCACATTACTCAGTTGCAGCATCTAAAACTAAAAAAATAAGAAAGGAATGTTGGATTGTCCTGTCCTTTCTTTTTCTGGTATAGAACAATTTGTCTCTTTTAAGAGACATTTACTAGCTTCTCACCCTTCCCTGTTTCTATAACAGAATCACAGGTATTGATTATTTTTAAATTCCAGCAGTGTTGCATAACATGACATTGGCAGCTGTGCTATGATAAAATAGCATGTTATATTCTAGTTGAGTCGATGAAGGCCTGACTCATCTCCAGCATCAGCATGGCCGGCAGGTACTGCTGGCACCTTCAGGGAAACAGCACTTGGCTCACCAAGTGGGTCTTTACAGGCAATGTGGACTTGATAGTGAGTAGACCTCTTCATATAATTAGCTTAGAAAAGATGGCTTTGAGTCAGAAGGAAATCCAGAAGAGCTCTTATGTAGCACACCAAAAAGCATAAAATCAGAGGTAACTTCATATACGTAGAAAAAGATGTGGTCTCTTGAAAATGAGAGATAATGTTTATTCTTCATTCCTGAAGGACTCCACCAGCCTATCCTTCAGTAATGATCAAAGTTATTTTTAGGTTACAGTTTGTACTTCTGGAGGATGGTGTCAGATAATTTTCTAAATTTGAGTGCTGGTCTGACTCACAAGGTATCCTTGGAAGCATTTTTTTCCATGTAAATGAAAAAAATTGCTTCTTCTACTTTTCCAGAGTTCTAATGGAATTAATCTTATTGCTACGGGGATTTATTAGGCTGTTAATTACCTTCTTACAAGTATCATGGCTCATTTACATTTCTGATTATGCCACTTCCTTGTGTGCCTTTTGAACTTTTGTGATTCTGTAATTGCTTGGCTAAATAGTTAGGACTGAGAGCCCCACCACACGTTCATTATGGACCCAAATTTCCTCTGCTGCTAATTACGAGGCATGAGCACATCAAGGATACAGGACAAGACTGTATATACTGAAAACCTTCCTTCCCAATATGTCAAGGGTAAATGTTCCAATTAGGAAAATAAATGGTCTAGGATGCTGCAACTCTATACTTTACAAAAAGAAAACCAAATCCAAAACATAGGGAAAATGCGTAAGAGGAAATATGCCTACATGCCAGTGCAGAAATTGCTGCACAAAGACCTCTGAAATCACAAATCTAAGAAAGCAATCCTGGAAACTTCTCTGCTGATAGTGAGAGAGAGCAATCATTAAAACTGTAAGAAGTACGCCAGAGTGGTTCAGTGTTTAGTTGTGATTCTTAGCACAGAGCAATTAGCTCAAAATTCTTCTCACAAATAGTTAAACACTTGCTTATTCCCTGCTAGTGAAACTATTAAGAACAACACGTAAATGGTAGTTATGCTAAACTTTGAGCCCAGTTCTGTCTTCACAGGCTTCCATCACATCTTTTGCTGCTTTATTAAAAAGATGCAGAATTGAAAGGATTATTGTCAACAGAAAAAAAAAAAGAAAAAAAAAAAAAACCAAACAAAAAAACCCCAAGAAAACAACAACCAACCAACCGTGTGACTTCAAGCAGAAACATTCAGTGCACTGATTCAATACAAGTGCTCCTATCCATCATATCCATTCAGATCTCATGGCATATTCTGTCACCAATGGCAATTAGGGTCTTGATTACACCATTAAAATGTCATCTGTCTTCTCTGTTAGTGAAAAGTGGAAAAACAATACTAGCTATTTGTTCCATCAAACTGGACACTCTTTGTATTTTGCACATACTTGCCATGAATGGATCTTCTAAATAAATGCAGTTGGTGTTCACTCCTGGAATTAGGAACTGTCAACCTGCATTCTTGCCGTTGTTATTTTCATATATCATTTAATCAGAATACTGCATCAGGCATCCTACCATGATTTAAAGCCACTCCTCTAAGTTTCCAAGTACTTGCATCTTTAGAAAGACATTCAAACACCTTTTTCAGCAAGTTGGGTTTAGAGGCAATAACTATCTTCGTCATTATGTGACTGGTGAGGTTAGCACAATTATTGTCATGAATAATGCCAATCTTGGAGCTGATGGAAATACTCTGAAGAGTTTGATGTTTTTAATGTACTTGGTGTAATTTAGTGTCAATACAGTACTTCATAATATATTAATGAAATGCTTTCATTATGTCTATTAAAAAAAATAAGATGTCTGAATCTTGGGAAAAAAAGATGGGCTCACTGTGCAGTGAGGCTCTTTTTTAAGTGCAGCTTACTTAAAATACCAAAACAAGAGCTGAAGTTGTTAGGAAAAAATACTAAAAATTAAATATAATCCCTCTTTTGCAAAGATCCATGTCTTTGTTAGCATTCTTGAGTGTCTGAGCACACATGCACAGGAACAGATTTCACTTGAACATAAGCACTTGTGCTGTAAAGCTGTTCCAGAATGATAATCAAATAACTGTACCCATATCAGTGCTTCATGGATTTGGTACTAGGACTCATGAGTGCCTGTACATTCTTAGGGCTGCTCCTGAGCTAATACTATGATTAAGATGTACGCGGAGACTTGTGGTGTCATATCACTTGTATCTTTCACATTCATGTTGGGAGGAGAATATAATATTATAGTAATTATTGGCTTAACATTTAGTAGTGGTAACTGAACAGCTTGTATCTTTATCTTAGGGATATGGGTGAGAACATTGATGACATTAGATTAACTGTTCCCTTTTTATAGGCCTAGCTAAAGTATGTGAGATCAATCAGAAATTTCTTACTGAGTTCTTAGTGGTATTCTTCATGTCCTAATAGAAAGAGAGGTCACATCCTTGATATTTGTGCTTCAGTCACAGACATATTCTTTGAAAGGTGTTATTGACCTGGTCTTGGTTAGACTCCATGTTACCTTCAATTATTATTTATTAAGTAGCAGTGTCTGATTTTTAAGTAAGTCAGTTTTCTGTTTGGTTATTGCTATATATTGGGATTAAAATATTTTTTTAATTGATTCATGTTGAGCTGTCTCCACCAAGGTTCTACCATCAAATCTGTTTTTAATATGAAACACCTATGCATTGGACCAGCATTATCAGTATAGGCTGGGAGAGGACGTGCTGGAGAGCAGCCCTGTGGAAAGGGACTTGGGAGTGCTGGTGGATGAAAAACTGGAGATGAGCCACCAGTGTGCAAAGGCAGCCCAGAAGGCCAATCACATCCTGGGCTGCATCAAGAGAACTGTGGCCAGCAGATCAAGAGAGGTGATTCTGCCCCTCTACTCTGCCCTGGTGAGACCTCACCTGGAGTATTGCATCCAGTTCTGGAGCCCCCAGCACAAGAAAGATGTGGACGTATTGGAGCATGTCCAGAGGAGAGCCACCAAAATGATCAGGGGAATGGAGCATCTCTCATATGAAGACAGGCTGAGGGAGTTGGGGCTGTTCAGCCTGGAGAAGAGAAGGCTCTGGGGAGACCTTCTCCTGACCTTCCAGTACCTGAAGGGGGCCTACAGGAAGGCAGGGGAAGGTCTGTTCACAAGGGTTTGTAGCGATAGGACAAGGAGTAATGGTTTTAAGCTAGGAAAAGATAGATTTAGGTTGGATATTAGAAAGAAGTTCTTTAACATGAGGGTCATAGAGCACTGGAATGGGCTGCCCCGAGAGATGGTGGAGGCCCCATCCCTGGAGTCATTCAAGGTGGGGCTCAGTGAGGCTCTGAGTAACCTGACCTAGGTAGATGTCCCTACTTGTGTAGAGAGGTTGGACTAGATGACCTCTAGAGGTCCCTTCTAGACTGAAACATTCTATGATTCTATGATTCTATGGACTGCTCATTTGATGCTGGTGATGGTGGCAGCTTTTAGGTCTTTCAGAGAAGATTGGTAACCACCCTTATGTTTTTTTAAGTGTCTCAAAGGTTTGATTAAATGGGTGCTGATAACCAGAACAAGACAAGTGTGGCATAGTCTGCCAGTAATTCAACAAGATCATTACGTTATTTGAAGAAATTAATGCCTCAATTTCTATGACTGAAGGTGTTGAGAAAAAGACTAGGTGCCACTGAACACTTACAAAACCAAATAGGAACAAAAATACTAAACTAAAATCAAGACATACACTTACCAAGTAAACCAGCTATACCCAGGAATGTTAATACCATGTCTGACTATCATAACTTGATCTGTTGACCTTGGCTTTACAGGTCTATTTAGTACTACAATGTTAGAGAATCCTGTGTGGCAACATGCAATATACTTGTACTGTTGCCTATAACTAGAATAATTTACAGTCCTTGTTTAGAAGACAGGTAGGTTCAGAGAAACTGTTTATTAAGATGTGGAAGAGAGATTAAATTACTTTCTGAGACTTCCAAGAAAATACTCTCCTGAATTCAAAACCAGCATACCACACAACCAGCCCTTACCTCATGGCTTTGCCACTCTGCTGCAAACATAATGCTACAGACCAGCTGTAACTCTTGCTAAAGTCAGTGCAGGCTGCAGTGGTTTGGCACCACTCCGATTCGTAATCATTTATGGCATTGAGAAAATAACGATCAATGGAGAAACTGTAAATTAGAAAAATCTCCAGACTGTTGGTATTAATGGAGTTAATGATCCCTCAGACTAAATACAGTACAGTAAATAGAGAATTGCTCTGCAGCTGAGATAAGAGATGAGGATTAAACTAATGTTACTGTAGCCAAGAGATTGAATTCAATGCAACTAATACCCAGTGATTTGTTAAATATAGAATCAAATGCGTTCTTTTTATGTAAAAGTCCAGTGTATACTTTCAACAGCTTTCAAATAAAGTTTTTAAGCTTTCCTCTAGGAAAATCAATTCAGAGGTCTTGCAGTTCAAATTTGCATTAACAACAAAAGGACCAACTTGGGCTGTCATACATAGGTTCAAATCTATTTGATCCAAATCAGTTCACTCTGAGTGGATATAAACAGCAAACCAAGCCACAGTAATTGTATAATGTGTAACATCTTAATCATGGCTATGTTTATTTACTTCACAGCTGCAGCTGCTGTTGTGCATCCGCTACAAGTAAATTTTCCACTTTCTAAATATCTGTTGAAATAAATGGATCTGATCTGAAAAATACCATACTATTTGTCGGTCTTCAACTTGGGCTGTTAATGAAAGACAAGTTTCTTCAAATGGCCTTTCATCAAACAAACTGAAAGGCAAGGTTTTTGCCCCCTCTCGGAAGCAGGCAGTGTTAACCCTCAGACTGGCCTTTAAGATGCGAGATGGTTTCTATATCGCATTTTGCTTATTGTTCTGTTTTTCTCATGGTAATTCCTAACGCTTCCATCTGAGGTCTCAAGCTGTGTTGTGCTCATCACTGTGCACCAGCACTGTGTAAATCCAAAACCCGGCCCCCAGGGCACAGTCCTGAAGGAGGGAAGGGCATCTGTCCTTGGTCTCAGGATGGCAATATCAGCAAGCAGAACACTGTCTATTATCATTTGGAGCAATCACATATATGCCTAGGATATCTAATTTAAATATATGCAAGAGCTCCTGCCCTGAAGAGTTCTGAGGTCCAAACCAGTTCTTCAGGACCATACTTTTTCAGATCTTTTACTGGAGAAAAAAATGAATAAAATAATTGAACTGGATTTCTTTGAACAAATAGTGCTGAAAATGAGAGTTTATAAATCTAATTACCAGTTTTATCACCACCATTTTATTTCCATGTGTTGTTAAACAGCAGTCACATTTTCTGACTCTGTGTTTGGCTACACTGTGAATAATGTCTTGCTTTTCCCAGATGCGCTGTTCACAGAGGTATGTTGGTATTAGGCTAGAACTGAAACTCTGCCACTGACACGAGCTTTAATATGTATGTATTACTAACACAGAGAATCCAGTAATGTTGTGAGCTTGCTGAACTAAAGGCAAAATCAAAGGCATTTTACCTGTCAAGACCTTAGTTCAGAGTTCTCAGTTTATCCTGCACCAGATGACAATGTGTCATTGATTTCTGAAACGGGGCAGGCAACTACCTTCATTATACCAAACCAGCCTGGCAGCTTTATATCCGCACTCACTGGCAAATCTACCACTTGTTCAAACCCCCTGTGGAACCTCCCATGACAGGCACGTTGTTTTGCACTTCTGTATCATTGAATGTATTGAGTGGTCATTTACTAGATGCATCTATCAGTGGTGAAGATACCTGTTGGTAAGGGTTTCAGGAACAAAAAAAATGGACCCCCAACAAAATACAAGGTTCAAGACTGGGAGCCCTATGGGCTAGACCCACATTGCAGAGCTGGGCCGTAAACCTCTGTCCATGGCATGGATTGCCAGCATGCTCTCTGCTCTGTCTCTTTTTAGGTCGACTCTACTCATAGGTAGGCTACAGTCAGTTGTTATTACTTTAAAAGCACACGCTGTTCTGTGCAAAATCTAGAAGTGACCAATCCTTAATGGACTCCCAACTGAAAGCAGTATAAGGTTCTCCATAGCTCTCCAGGAAAATCCATCCTTTCAACCACTTCTACTTCAAGTGTCCATAAAACTTTACAAGAGGTGTCCTCTGCCTCAAAAGCCAAGAAATTGAGTTTCTAGCGCAGGAAGGAGGTAAGATAGTCCCAAAACTGTTGGAAACATGCAGCCAAGGGTGCATCAGTGAAAGGGCCCAAGAAGCCAAGCTGGCATATCTGTGGTGCCAACAGCTTGGTACCGCTGTTGGACACTATCTCAGCCAAGTGCTTTAGCTCCTATCCTGCATCTCTTCATTCCCTTGTTCTGAACCACAGCATGCTAATCTATGTCTAATGTCAAAGTGTCCTGAAGATATCACGGATTGTGTTCAGATGACCTGCATCCATCCTTTATCCTCATGTCAAGCATTTTCTGTTGGCTGACTTGAGGCTTCAGAAATGCCTGCCTGACAGGAAATGCTGGAGAAAGGGATGGTTTGGGTTGAACATGCTGAACCTGGTGCTGAGGGACTGGCTGGATTATTAGAGCTGGTGCGCGTCCCGTGTCAGACCCGAGTTTGAATCCAGACCCATACGTAACTTTAAAAGTGCAGTTGTTTTCTCACCAGTTCCCATAATTACTTTTATTTTGCTAGCTTTAATCGAGACTTGGAAAAAAGCTTTTCAGGGAAGGCTTGCAACCCTGCATGCATAATCTTCTGCATTTATGTTCATTCAAACTATACTTATACTATATATCATCACAGAAGAGCAGGCAATTAAAAATGCAATTAATCTCTTATTAATTGAGTAATTCAGAAATCTGGATGATTATCAATGGCAGGCAAATATTTAGAACTGTTAGGCTGCATCTAAAAGCAAATAATCATCTGGATTTGCAAAACTTCTGGTTCATCTGCGTAACACAACGTATGACCCTGACAGAGAGGGTGTGAAGACCTGATTCATAGGAGGGAGAGTGTTACCTATTTAGAAAATGCTGTCTGGGGTTTCCTCTGATTACTTCTGTTGTGGGGTGGAATTCTGCTCTAAATTTGCTTTTGAGGAGCTGCATGTGATGCTCAGCAGAGGCCCTCCCTGCACCGTTGCCAGCATGAGGCAAAGAAGGGAGTGTAACAACACTTCAGTCTTCCTACTAGGAGGGCATCTAAGGGGCTGGGAAAAAAATGAAGTGAGATGTGGATGCTCACCATCTGGAGATCAGATGCTGAAGAAGGGTCTGGATTCCTCGGCTTTTTCTCATGGTTTGGGCAGACCTGAATCAAAGAGGAGTGATGTCAGGAGTGTGGGAAGTTTGGAAATGAACTGCTGAGTCCAGAAGAAGCTGCCCAAGAGCTGTCACAAAGTAGGGAAAGCCTGCCTGGACTGTCTCCAAAGAGACTTGATATTAAGAGGAGAAAAGCTATCCCAGTATATCGCTGGAATGAACTTGCAGCATGGCAGTATGCCCAAGTTTGAGATGGCATCAGGACTCTGTTACGATTCATCTGCAATAAATTGAATGTTCACTGTAATACAAGAACATGATGTGTCCTTCTCCGGAAGGAATCATTGTCCTTCAGCCAGAGATCTGCATTGCACTGTAGATGCTGTAAAAAGCCCTTGGTGTGCCCAAGAAGGGGTTTCCCATGGGGCAGTACAGGCAATCTGGCCCCAGATAGGTATTTTCTTCAAGACATTGCTAGGTGACAGAAGATGTTTTTACTTGTCATATCTCTTCTGAAACCATAAGAAATGTGCCTTGGTTGGTAATTTTTGGAAACAACATTTTCTGTTGCCACTATATCTCATTTAGACCAGAAGAACAAGGTTTGGTTTCATCCTTTCCCAGGAGCAAGAAAGATGATAGCTCTCTGCCTCCTTAGCTGTTCCCTCATCTTGATGACTCAAGCCCTTGTTGTCTTGACAGACAACTATTGACTGCTCTAGTACCACTATCAGTCTCCCAGGCTGTAGAGGTTAGCATAGGCTCCTTGGGAAGCCAGTAAGTAAAGTTTTGGCCATTGATTAAGTAGAAATTCATCCATCTGTGTCCCTCTGTTGGACCTTACTAGGGTAAAGTCAAGGAAGAAGTAGCTTATTTTGAAATCCTACTTCATTTTGACCACCTACACATTTTGACCATCCAAAGAGAATGTGAAACTAGGAAATGATCCTCTGCTGCATGCCAGCTTCAAACAAATCTCGAACAGCACTGATAAAATCAGGAAAACGTTTTTGCTTACCAGGTTTCAAAACAAGTTACTGAATTTTTCTTTATCCTCTAAGTAACATGAAATTTCAATGATGGTGCAGCACTTGAAACCTAATATTTGGCTCCTTCACATCACTCATTACCTCACTGAGCCTCACATACCAGATTTTGAGAGGGTTTGCTTTTAAATCTTCCAATGACAACTATGTCTTTAGTAACATTTAATGACTCAAAATACCCAAGAGAGAAAACGCTGTGCTGTTGGCTCTAGTAACTGCATTGCTTCCCATGGGATGCTAAAAACCAGCACCCTACAGTGGGTGTAATGGGACAAGCTTTCAGAAATTCTCCTTACTGTTGCTATGAATTGCTCTGTCTCTCCCCTTTTGTTTTCATTCCTGGAGTGGCTGCAGCCTTTGTTATCCAAGTATTGCGGAGGAATTTGGGGTTATTTTGAGGCCTGAGTAGATAACTAGCCTGAGGGACAAATGTTAATTGCCCAATTTCTTTGGAAATCCCAGAGGAAGGGAGGCAGAACCAGTGGCCTGCCAGAGGAGTATTTCATGACAGCCCTCAAAAACTTGGGAAGGAGAGAGCCCAGTGGGAGGAGGAGGAGATGCAGGGCAGATAAAGGCCTGTCTTGGCTGTAGACAATGTTACAGTGCCTGTATTCTCTCCTGCCTTGCAATTGAGTTACCTGTCAAAGCTGTGTGTTCTTTAAAGACAAGTAATGGTGGTATGAGTACCTACATAGCATGTAACTTGGGAAAGTGCATGGTGGCTGAAGGAAGAGGAAGAGCTACTTGGGGTAGGAACATTTGCTCTCTGCTCCGTGTTCAGAGAGGTGTGATCCTCCCAGATTCTTGCTTTTGCAAGGCAGGACCAGACCAGGGAATGTAAACCCCTGGTAGTGACACAGCTAATTATTCTTTCCCGCCCACCCCTACTTGCCCAAGTTCTGAGCCCCTCATCTCCATTCCCATCTTCTATTTTCTGTAGTGTCTACTCCCACAAGGATATTTCACATAGAATTTTTTAATCACTTGCATTTATACCAAACTACTGGGAATTTTCAAGTTGTTTCTCAATGGGATAAAAATAAAATGATGACTGTATATAGCAGAGAATATGTTGAATACACACAGTATTTCTGATGGCTTGAGGGACCCAGCTCTTGATGGGGTTGGAGCTGTTATAGGTGTGTCACATTCTGGTCAGTAGTGCTCAGGCCCAAACTGATCTGTGCACAAACAGATCAGTGACTTCCTCCCATTAAAATGTCAGTACTGTGGCAAATAATCACTGACAACAAAACTGGTCAGCCTAGATGTAAACCAGACTATTCAGAAATCTAGATCAGTCTTTTTTTCTTTTGCCAAGACTAGGGTTTGATCTGGCAGTATCTGCATCTGGTTCAATAACTGAGTTACAGTCAGATAGGCTATCTAGAAACTTTAATTAGTCTTTCTTTACAGCAATGTATGTCCAGACATATCTTCACTCTTAGATCATTTATCACCCTTACACGTTGCCAATTTCAAGATGATCTAAGCCAGTATTTAGATGTAAAAACGCTTAGAAGTTTCATAGTGTGGGCTGGAGGTGGGGTTTTTTGGGTTTTTTTCAGCTTTTTAAACTCTAATCCCAGGCAAACAACAGCACACCAAACTAAAACGCTTTTATTTTTTCTGTATTGATCAAAATGTTTTTCGGATGTGGGCAAGAATTCTTTGCCTTTCTTCAGAGAGAGAAGCACAGGTAGAGTCAGCTGGAAACACAGTGGCAGCCAAAATGACTCACCAAGAGGCAAAATGCAACATAGAACATAGCTGGCCTGTTTCTCAGCTAAGATAGCTGTGTAAGACCTTTGAAGTACTTAGTGGCAAAAGAGCAAATGACATTCAAATCACATCTTCAATAGCATTCAATTTAAATATAACCTTCTAAAAAATATATTTAAATCATCCGCTTGGAATTCAACTCACCTGATTTTACATTCTGAAACAGTTGTCCTGCACCCAGAGCTGGGAATAGCTTTGCCGCCAAGACTGTCATTGCTGCTTCTCCATCCACTTTTATTGGCTGATGTTCAGATTTTATTTCTTTAGTTAAATTTTCTGGTTAAACATTATGTATGGGCACACCTCATTTGATCAGTTATAGCCATACAGTTTAGCCAATTTATGGCTAAATAGCCCTGTCAAGGAAGGGATGGAATTCACTGAATTAATATAAATTCCTTGAGGCAGTAAGCTGTGTCTGAGCAGCACTAAGGGGAACCAATCTTGTTATACTATGATAGTTCAGAGGCCTACAAGTGTTGCCCTTTTCAGCATGGTAAAATCCACATATGATGCATTTTAAGGTAAATGGAATATCTTATTTTTGATGGATAGATGATGGAAATTATTGATGTGTCTAATATGCTCTTCTCTTGGCAGACAGCCTAGTCTTCAGATGATAACTGAGAGCTCTCATATGCTCTTAGTGTTTTTTGCAAGTGTTCTCAAATCACATACAAACAGACCAGCTCCTGCTCTGCAAGATGCATGTAATGGCATCGATCTCAGTGGATGATGCTCACATCCAGCCAGGAAAGAACTGTATATCTGTGTGTATATCTATGTCAAATGATGAAATCTCTGCTACTAAAGTTGCACGGATGTGATGCAGTGAGGACTGTGCAGCCACTGTGCTTTCAAAGTGTGTAGTACCATTGCTCAATGCTCTCCAGCCAGGCAAATGTTTTAGACTCCTCTACTTGCCTCTTTTTTGTCAGGTTTTAGGAGGATACATTACATATCAGTGGCATGCCGACATCTAGCATGTGTTTCACATAGATGTGGCCTTTGAATACACCCTAGATTAGCAAGACTATTTCAAAATAAACCTTTAAAGAAAAAAAAAACAACTACACATAGAAATAAGGAACAAACTTCCTCATATCCTTACCAGCACTCAGGCATCAAAAGATATTTTCACTGCTCAGGGGCTGAGTGTACGGGCAGCGTGGACTGCCAGCACTTGTTCTGCTGCGTAATTTCCCTTCTTCAGATGAGCATCTAACCAGGCCTAAAATGAATCACCTTTATATTTAGCTGAAAACTTGAACAAACATGACAACCAACTGAACCACTCATACTACTTTGAACACAAGCTTATCATCGCCCAACAAGAACTGGGTGGAGTCTGTAACTTTTTCCAATGTGCTCTTTTGTAGGTAAGCATGCGAGGCATTAAGAGTGAGGTTGTTCAGTCTCAGTCAATAATGTGATGAGTTGGTAAGTTAAGTTCTGTGTGTGCATTTGTGTTTTGGGATATTTGGGAGGATGCCTGTATTTTCCATGTTACTTTTGCCTTTATATATTACCAGAGTATGGAGGAGATGATTACTGAGTCTTGACTACACCAGCTTCTTTACCATATATTCACTATGTCAGCATAATATATTTGGGATTGCTTTTATTTGCATTATGGCTATTTCTTCTTCCATGGTCTCTTGTTCCCTATTTGTCTCCTGAACCATCCTCTCGCCTACTGTAGCTGTCAGCTGAGTGGGGGCTTGTTGTGCCCACTGCATGGTGCAATATATGGCTCTTCTGTGGAAACTTGGTTTGTGTCCTCCCGTGTTAACATAAATTCTTTCCTAAATACTGCCTGCCTATTCATTTAACTCACAGGGTAGAAGAAAGCTGACTAGAGGTCTCAGGATGTAAGTCACTAATGCAAGCCCACTGCAGGATTTTGCTGTTCCCGAGCTGGTGCTGACCATGCACTTTCATGGCACCGCTGTAGGCACAACGCCCACTGGAAGACCATTGACACAGTCCACTGTAAATCCCACGCTCAAAACTTCCTCAACAAGAAGCTGCCCATTTTCACTCTGCCTGATGTCCCTTGTGACTAGCTGAGATGGTATGTATGACTGGCACTTTTCTCCAGGAATCCTTATACTTCTGCTTTAGTAATTCCCTATTTTAGTATCCGTTCACTCTGTGTCATTAATCATACTGCTCTTCTATTTAATTTGATCATCTCACAGTGCATTTGGGAATCCCTGCCAATACTTTATTTCCCCTCATTTTCAGAAGCATGATTTGTACAACCTTCAAAAATATTCCTGACATTGCTGAAAGCTCCCTTTTATAGTTGGAATTTATGGATGGGGATATGTTGATTCTTTTTCTTGGGTTACTAATGCTCGCTGCTGCTGAGCGTGCCAATACCCTTCTTGCACTATTCATTTTCAGATTTTTCTCATGGATGTAGATAATGACATGAAGCTCTTTTTACAACACATACAGGTCTACTGCTTTTTTTGTATCAGACTGACTGTGTGGTACAGGTGGAGAACATGCTTTAGAAATGTACTTTACTGAGTAGGGCCAGATCTGCTACATAGGAATGGCTTCATCTTTGTGCATTGGTTCCCTGATGCTTCTTTTCCCAAGTCCTTCTCCAAGTATTTTCTGCATTTTTTTTTTTAAGTTACACCTATAGTCACGAAGTATTGACTGTTCATATACCAAGTCTAATGCATCTCATTCAACTTCAGCAGACACCTTTCTCTTTTCTTTTTCTAGCTGCAGTAGTCCTTGACTGAGTCACTGCTTGATGATGTTGAACCTAAAAAACCTGAAGTAGCCAGTGAGCCCTTCCTACAAGGACTGAATTTCATTAAACACTCCAGTCTGCTCACTGAAAAGCTGAAGCTTCTAAAAGCAACAGTCTCAGTTAAATTACACCACATTTTACTGACTGGAAGCTGTATTTCCATCATACTTTCATATATTACTTATGCTGTTTTCTCTTTTTTCCTGCTCATCTCATTACAGTAAAAAAAAATTAATTACCTTTTATGAAGCTTTTTATTGGCCTGTTAATATTCTTGTTTCTGTTCTGCTTGGCCCTTTTCTTCTTCACAGACAGTGAATCCCACACCTCAATTTCTGATTAACTAGTTCATTATTTAGATGTAATATTTTGTTGGTTTGTTGGTTTAGAATAATTGGGTTTCATGGCAACTAATCACCACTTAGAGGTCCAATCTCACATGCAGGTTTAGTGTGAGATGCTTTGAGAATTTTTTTGTTTGGGGAATTTGGTGCATCATTTTCTCTATAGCCTCTAGTACAGTTTCTGAACCCAGCAAGGCTATGCTAGCATGAACAGCAGTACCACATTTTTTGGAGGGGAGGGAATTCAGAAACTCTTTATTCTGCAAATTATAGTTAATATTCTAGTACAAAAATTAAGTAAGAACACAGTTAATATCTCATATACACATGAAATTTTAAGGAGTATATCCTCCATTTACTTCATGTGTGATTACTCATCTTTGACATTAATTGGCATTCTGTGTAAAGGCTGAACAAAGACCATCAGTGGTAATGTGAATTGAAACAAATCTGTGATATAATACAGCTTTTAAAGAAAGAGTCATTCCAGCAACACTGCTGCAGTATCCAAATATTGTGTCATTAAGGACTAAAGTATCCTCTGGGCAGTTAATAATTATGTAGTAGGATAGTATAATCTACTGTTGCTACGTGAAGGCATGAAACAAATATTATCAGCTAATAATTTTATGTAGCAAATATTTGAAATTGGAGACATATGATGGACTGAGCTCTGTTTCAGTCTCATAGCCCATCACAGTGAACAGAGAAGGGATAGCTTCAATGTAGTTTACAGCACCTATAAAAAATGACTGGAAAATTGACAAGAAGTATGTTAGTTCTTGACTTGTACATCTTAGTTAGCTGAGCTGAAGACAAATTATGAGAACAGCAAGGTCTGACTGCTTCCTTATGCAACCAGGAAAAAAATCCCTTTCTGTTGACAGACAGCTCAGTGCTCTGTCACTGCAGTTCAGCTGGAAAAGACAGAACCAGGGGATGCTGAAGCGCAGCTTGCTTTTCCTCGCAGCTCCCGGCTGGCTCTCTGACCACTGCTGCTGCCCTTGTACAGCTGCACACCAGGACCCCTCGTCAGCTCCCCAACGCGGGTCCTGCCTGTGGGTCTGCACAGCCATGGTGCAGACTGAAGCCTCCCTCACGGTAAGGCTTTCCAAGATCTAATCTGTAGGGAGAAAAGATCATTTATAATGTATTCTACTCTCTCTATCTAAGTTCTTCCTTTACAATGGTACTTTCAGGGGTTATTGTTGTTTTTAAGCAATTTTCCTAAATGGGTTCACTGCCCTGATTTCATTTACCATGCAGCTACACCAGCTGTGGTATCAGCACCAGAGAGAAGAGCACGGGCTAAGAAGGGCACAGGGGATGCTAAAGCGGGCCTTACTGCTGAGAAAAATACTCATTCATCTCAGCTTTGCTGATGCTTTCCTCCTTGAAGCACTGCTTCAGAACTCCTTTCTTCTGTAGGGCCTGAAGTGCCAGCCCTCCTTTGTTAGGAAAGGTGTTAAAACAGTGGAAAACCAGCCAAACACACCCTCAGAAGAAATACAGCAACTGATACTTCTGATATGCCTTTTTGTTCTGTCCCAGTTTAGTTCTCTAAGTGATGCTTCACTCTCCTTCTACTTGATGAAATGCACTCGTAGAAGTTAACTCCAGTTTCTTAAGCACACCCATACGCAGACTAGGATTTGCTTACACTAAGCATTTGTTTCCTTTTCAAATGGAGTTAATTGGTAATTAGCTTGATCTAATCAATGGCAGTGAATGCAAATTTACACCTTCCTTAAAAATTTATTCCAAGAAACAAATAGCAAGACAGGGTTAGATGCAAGCACTTGTGTCTTGAAATAAATTATTGCAGAGGGGGTAGATTTGCATTTGTCATCGTGTGTTAACCAACAACCATTTAAATAAATGGAAAAGAGGCCCAAAGCATCTGGTCTAGGCAATGTTTTCACTGAAAGATGAAAAGTGTGCTTGAAAGAGAACGTTTCCACATGTTGGAAAGCATCAGTCAAATGTAAGTGTGAGAAGGTGGTAGGACAGGAGGGAGGGACTGTGATATGCTGTACTTTGAAATGTTTACCAGCAATCAGACTAGGACTTATTCTGACTATTGCAAGGTTTGGCTTACTGTACAGAAGTGAGAAACTCAGTATTATAGAAGTTTATTTTAAAAAAGAAAAACAGCAAACCTAGTCCTGGGATTAGAACATAGCATGGTTTGAAGTCTCTACAATAAAATTTAAACAGACTGCTGTAGCGTTCAATATCTCAGTTTGTAGTAATGTCGTGGTGGTGCTGATCTGTATTTTCCAATATAGTAAAATTAAACTTTGTCTTTTCAGTTGTTGTGGGAAAGCATTGAGAGGCAGAAGTGAAGGGAGCCGAATGTTTCTATTACATTGCAGGTAAGAGTAACTGATAAACCCATAAAAGAAGAGAACAAATGAATTTTTATTTTTAAATACTAGTGATTTTTGATAGGCCAAGTTAAGAGAATTAACTGTGAAAATGTGGGGAGGAGAAAGGAAGGGGTACTTTGCAGCAGAACTATGAAGCTAGACACAGTATTGCTAATGTGAAGATCAGAGGGAATAAATCCAGGGCAAATATAAAGACTCTGGTAAAAAAAACAAGCATTGAAAGATAAGCATCACAGATTGCTCTACAGGCTCTGAAGATTAGTGCAAAGCAAGGAGGAAATGGGGGAATATTTTCCTCGTTTTGTCTGGATTGCAAGGAGAGCAGCTATGACTGTGCACTTCTTTCCCACTTTAAATTCTCACATCCCTTTCCTGCTCCAGAATGGCATCTCATTTCCACTCCCAACTTTCCCCTTAGCTGTGCTTCAAGAATGCTATGGGTAGTCTCATATCATAAATTATATCACTGAATTGATCCAATTTACCACACTGACTCCATAAGAATATTTAAGTTTTCTTTATTTCTGAGAAAAAGCATGGAAACCTTTGTGAAGGGCAATGCGTGTGTCCTGTGTGTTAAATTACAAACTCTCAGCACATAAACCTTAGAGTTCTGGGAAATGGTGCATTTAAGCCTTGGAATGTTCCCCCCCCCCCCCCCCCCGAGAGCATCAGTGCCTGGGCATGTGCCAGAGCCCTCCAAAACCCAGCCCAGGCACGACATGCTGAAAGTGAGAGCATGGTACTGAAAGTCAGCTAAAGTGTAAACAAACTTTGATCCTGAAATACAGATTTTGGGGAAGTCTTATGCTTAAACTGACTGAGTTAATGGAAAACAATTCCCAGAGTCATTGATTTTTCATCACAAAAGCCTAGAATTGTACAAATGCATTGCCTGAAGTTTAAAATGCTGACCTCTTTCAGAAAAGCAAATTTCTATACTCTTACACCAGTGTGGTAATTTATAGAATACCTAAAAGACTGTAGGCCAGTGAATTGTACTTTAAATGGAGGATGAACTTTTACACCTGTTATACTAGAACTAGATTTCTTCCAAGAATGCTGATTTTTTTTTTAATGTATGCTTATTTTGAAAAAGTTTACACTAAAAAAATGTCCTTTTGACAACCCTATTTTCCACCATTCACTCAACAACTCCTAATGTGTCTCACTGAGAGTTCTTATGGTTGTGTTTTGTCTTGGATTATGTTGCTGATTTGTCAGTACCCTAACATGTACACAAAACCCTCAGTACCTGAAGCTGCAAGGAAGTAAACTGTGTATTTTTGAATATTTGCTGAAGCTCAGATCCTTGCTTTGTGCTTCCCGCAGCATTATTCTCTTCTGATTACTGTTCCTGCTGCTTTTAGCTGCTGCCTCTGCATTTTAAGCCTAGTGGAAACAATGCAACATTGGGCATCTGGTTTTAGCCAGTATAAAGAATGAGGTATGCACAAAAGTACTTGCCATGATTTTTTCTGAGATTTTGTGGCAGTTTTGGAGTGCAAAGTAGCTTGGGTTTGTCAGGCTTTTCAGATGAATGTAGCTGTATCTGAATTCAGAATTCCCTGAGCTTGGTAGATCATATTCTCATAACGTGATTCAGTGAGGGTACTCTGGGGTATGCATGCTTGGAGTGTGCATATTTGTCTTCCTTCACTGCTATTTGTATAGCTTCTTTCAAATTTTTGCCAGGATGACAGTGTTTGCATTTGGCCTACTTTGGTTATTATTAGATTCTTTCTGTGTGCCATAATTGACTCTATTCTGAGCTGCCACGTTAAGATGCCTGAAGTCTTTTACACGTGTTATTTAAATATTTGATTTCTTCCACTAGTTTGTCTGCATACCCTGTTTCATTCTTCAGCAATAACCTTAAATGTTTTCAAGCTCCATAACATTCTGTAAATCTACTGAAAGAGACCAGTAGTACCTAGCAAGAAGCTAACTGGGAAATGCCAATGAGGGTATAATGGTGCCAAAGTTCAATAAAAAGCATCTTGCAAAAGGCTGAGACTTCCCTGATGTGTGGTGACATCGTAGGAAGGGATTAGGCAGGATGGGAGGAGACCATGCTCTGTAGTTGTTTTGTCAGTTGGGTGCAATTATGAGGTGTCAATAGTTTGACCAGTGTTGTCAGCTAAGTATTTTCTTCTCATATCAGTTATGATTTGAGTATCCTTGCCTTGTTTTAAGGTCTCTTTTGAACATTATTTCTGTGCTATTTAATAAATTCCTTCCACAGCCATCATCCAGACCTTGAGACCAAAGTAGAATGCATTAAAATATTTAAGTATTAGAGAAATGCTTGTGTTGCAAAATTGGAACGGGAATCCAACATCAGTATTATTTGAATGCGGAGATACTTTTGGAATGTGGGGGAAAGGCAGGTGGTGAAGAGAGGAAGAACCCAAGTTATTGATTTCCTAATTACAAGCAGGTCATGTCAGACACTACAATCAATAAGCTGTTCACTCACATTTCTGCATGACTGGAGCATACTGTGAGATATCATGGTGTATAGTTTTATTTAGACAGCTGTGTAGATGACCTTACATAAGGATCAAAGCTGGTGAGCTAAAGCACATTGCAAGTGAAATTTTAAAGAGATATCTGCTAGCTAGAGAAATTATACTTTCACGTGACTAAGCAATTTAAGATAAGTACTGTAGCCAAGAATCAAAATGGAATATTTTTTCCCCAAGTGATTAAGCACAAATTCTTCACACTGTAAAAATATTTCTCCAAGTTCATTCAAGCATCTAACCATCTGACTGGATCATAGCCAGAAGCTAACTGAACAAACATGTGCTTGTATAGGCTGGAAGCAATAAAAAAACTATTGCTGGAATGTGCAGTTTTGAGAAAATATCTAATTCAGTTACTATTTAAATAAAGATTATTGGAATCTATCTCTTTTAATTTTTTAACCAAAGTTGCAAGACAGCATTCAACAACTGGGAGGCAAAACCATAAATACCGAACGTATTCTAGAAAGCACTTTATGAAAAAAGCTAGCCCAAACCCTCTTTAGCAGGCTCATGTACACTCATTAGGTTATGAAAAGACTAAAATATGCTAATGAATACTGTACTCTTCTTTCCTCTATTTGACATTGTGTTTACAGGGCGACTGAAGCACTCCAAATATATTAGTTAGGTGTCAGATATTTCTGTGCTTGAGAAGCCAAACTTTCATTTTGGAGTGGATTTTTTTTTTAATTGCTCATTAAAATTTTTGAGAACAAGAACAATATGGACACTAACAGTTCTGCAAAACAGGAATTGTTTTACTGGTCTGAAAAACTGAACACAGCACTTCAGATATCTGAGTCACCTTTTTCAAGTTTACTGAGAGGTATCCTGCTCAGGAATGGTACAGGTGGTGATGCATCAGTTTAACCCCAGCCACCAGAATTAAAATATGCATTAAAATGTTGCTGTGCCTAGGCTAGTAAATCCTGCTTCTAGGGCTCTCCTGATGATGGGTAGCAGTTAAGCCTGTTCTTTTAATTAGGACTTCAATATACTGAAAACTTCAACACAAAGAAGTGCTGAGGTCACTGTTTACCCCAGAACTATGCTCAACAAAAATAACCAGTTCTGCAACAATTCTTCAAGTTCTGGTTTAAACATTTTTTTACAGGAGAACTTGTTTTGGATCCTTAGGAATGTAGGGAGGATGCAGGAATATGTACACATACGTACACACGCCTCACAGACCAAGCCTGCTCTTGCCAAGTCAACTAGCACGACAACCATGACTGTAGTGAGAATTTGGCTGCCTCCTGAATAATTGAGGTTGACAGCCAGTATGGAAGTGAAGCACATCTGCCTCATTCAAGGAGGAGAGCTGTTCAGGAAATTAATATTGCTGTGTACTGTGGTTTTGGAATTAACTAGCTGTGATAGAGAAAACATGGATATAAGATGACAGCTGCAGAGCAGAAAGGTTGTAACCTAAAAGGAAACAGGCTTGTTGGAACCAGTAATCACTGTTGTTGCTGTTTGTTCTTTATGGCTTGTCTTGCATCATCTGACTGAGTTATTTTCTTCATGGGTTATACTGTCTGTGAATTTAGGAAAATAGTATTTGGTTCTTCAAGGCACTGAGAACTATAGTGTAAATAAAGGGTTTGCTCCTATACTTACGGCGAAATAATACGTGCTTAAATACTCTGTTGAATTGGATCCAGAATGTTCAACATCTCATGGGACTCATCTCCTGACACATAACTCCTGTGCTGCCTGTATCTGGAGACTAGTTCTAGCTAGTTAATGTACAAGAACCTTATAACTGCCCAAATTCTTGCAATGACCAAAATCATCATGCTAAAAAGTCTAGTCACATGGAGTAAAATGAGAGTCATGTTTATATTCCCTTGATATTTATTGTTGTACAGATTATGGTAAATTATGTTGTTTTACTTTGTTGTATATAGAACTTGAGGGACTTAGTCCAAATTCATTCAATTTAATTTTCAGATGTTAGATCTTAGCTATTGCAAGTTGTTACAGTCACCAATTTATTCACGTTTAAGGTTTGTGTATTTGTAAATAGATTACACAAGATTTTTTTACAAAATAAAAAAATCAACATACTTTAAGTTTAATAGAGCTTCTAAATTGTATGGGAAGGAAGAAAACAAATACAAAGAATTGAAAATGTGCTGCAAACTTGTTTACCTACCTACTCAGCTATTTGTTTTAACATCTGAAAGTATGACTTGTAACTTATGCTTCTTGCCTTCAGCTAAATCTGTAGCATATAAAGAACAACTAGGAAGTAAGAGGAGAAAAAAGAATATTTTAGCTCTGGGAAAGAGATCAAATTATATTTAGAAACATAATTGTAGCATCTTTCATATATGGGGGGACTCTTAGGTTTCCTTTGCTCTGCTGCACCAACTAAAAGGCTGCCTTCCAATATGAGATCTAAGTTAACGTCCTGAAATTAACTTCACTATTTACTTAACGTTTAACTTAAAAAAGATTTTTCTAACAGTTATTTTAGCATTCTAAAATATTTGGTACAAAGAGTGGAGAAAAACTGAAACACTCATAAAAGTTGTTTTTTAATTTCAGAAAAAAAAGATTAAATATAGATGGGAAAATGTGTTAGTTAAAGCAGCGTTTATGCACCGGAAATTCTGGGGACAGGGACATGAGGATGGCAGGGGAGGACAGCGAAGTGAATGCAGGGAGCTGCAGCCTTGAATTGGCAGCGGAGATGGTTCAGTTGTTAGGGAAGGATGGCTATTGATAACAACTGCTCCTCTTCTCCACAGAGCATTGCCAACCAACAAAGACCATGCTAGGAATCAAGTGCCCTCACACCAACTGTCTCATCAAAGACCAAAATTATTTTCTTAGGATTGCAAGAATTTTAGTGGTTATTTAATCTGAAGAAGTGACACTGGAATGGCGTTATGCCACATTGTCACTTCATGAAAATTCGTAGGTGGGAAGCTGAAGCCCATAAGTTAGATATTGGTTCCACATTCTGAGGTATCTGGAAGTATGTTAAATAAGTGTTTGAAATATCTGTATTAATTGAATAATACTATGAAAATATCATCATTATGTAGTGATTTTGGTGCAGACCTGATTGATCCTGAAAGGTATCAATTAATGTAAAGCCATACAGTGATCAAAGAATCCCTTTCATTTAGCCTAGTGTTACTAGTGATCTGATCAGCTTTTTTATAGCTTTTCTTGTCGAACTTTGAGGGAAGTTGTTCTCTGATGTTGCTGGTTTGGAAGGCATTTCGACGTCTGAAGCTGGAGGCAGACATCTGCTGTGCTTAAAGTCTGAGCAGAGAGATTTGCTAAGCAAAGCAGATCAAACTGTGGGCCAGAATCTCGGTCTTGCTGAAGGTCTAATAGTACTCTCAGCTGGCACTGAAGCGATCACAGAGCCACCCTAAAGAAGCCATTGAGAACATGCTGTCTGGATTTGGGCCAGCTTCCCTTCTTTTTATGGTCTTCCTTTCTTCTTTTCTCTCTTCTCCCAAGTTTCCTTTTATGTGGCTAATGGATCACAGCTAGAAGTCAGAGAGGATGGGCCTAGAGCCAGGAGAACATCCCGATGTGCACCACCAAAACCTAGCCTGCAAAACGTGCATTAGGAACCAGTGTTGCAAGTATAAATTGCAGAGGTTTATCTGTGAGCATGCCCAAGCAGAACAGTATCAAGGTCTCGTGAGGTTCAGCTGGCCTTATGCTATCTATTTTGCCCATGTACATCAAAGTTCTTATCAAACAAAGCCTGACGCTGGAGATTCTCTTGTGCTCTCTATTTGATTACAATTAATTTCATTAAGTGATTTTTTTTTTTGTTAGACAGTGGTCAAGGAAGAGTACATTATTTTCTTGCAGTTACCCCTCTCCCACCTTTCCATCTAGGCATAGTTGTGCTATAGATCTGTCATGAGTCCTTGAGTGTCTATTTAAAAAATGGTGATCATATTCTTAAGCCAAGATTCCATAAATCCAAAACTCCTTAAATAAAGGAGTTGTTTTGTTGTTTGTTGTTGTTTTTTTTTTTTTAAAAAAAGCTTCTCCTAAAAGGTTACCTAATTGTTTTCCTACTTACTATCTATTGATTATACTACTATATTTCAAGTAATTCTTCATCTGATTATCTCTAAGCACTATAATTATGGCCAATTATCATAATACATATGTTGTATAATTTCATTATATCCACTGGTGAGTCAAAATCCAAGCTGATATAACTGAAAGCAGAGTCTAGACTATTATATGTTGTTCTTCTGCTGCAGGAGTCTGATGTAACGCAGCCTCCCTAATGTCATGTGTAAGAATGTGCACTTTCCTAAAACAGTTTTTTTCATAGGAGATGAAAGATGCAGTTGGCAATAAAGTAGCCAGGGCACCAAAACAGGCTTGAAAATCCTTGCTCTAGTCACAAAAAATCCCTGAAGTTTTTTCTGCTTGATCATCAAGAACGATATTAGATTACCTGACCTTGAGATCTCATCCCTAAATGTAAGCCTTCCAGAAAGCAATTGAGTAAAGCTTAACTTGGGCTCTTTCAGAATGGAACTCAGAGCACCTGCCTCCACTGACAGGAAGAGGGTCTCAGGGGGGCTTTGCTAACTAGATTTCCTATCTAGATTTAGATAACTAAATTCAGATGGGAATAACGCTCCTTTTCTCCTAAGGGTTCAAGCAGAGAGACAAATTTCCCTAGCTAGAGCTTTGCAGGATTAAGGAAAAACTGTTACTTCAGACCGGGTGTACAATCCTGTGACTTTCATATGCTTTGCTCCCCTGTGATTTTACCCAAGTAAGGCTCTCTTTGTTTTGATTTGTTAGTGTGTAAATATGACAATATCTTATATTACTAGGTATCTGGACAAGGTCCATAACTAACCTGCCTATGTCAAGGTACGTCTATTGGAAGCAAAACATGAACTTCATGGCTCCTTCTCTTATAATTCAGTAGAAAGTGTTTGTCCAGCTACTCGGTGACTGGGAGGATTAATGACATGACATAGCATGCTTTATAGAAACAATTCAGATACCCCCAAAACAGGCACGCAATGCCATTTTAGATGGCTGGGATGTCCTGTCTAGCTTTTCCTTGCTACCTCAGAGCAAGCTGAATCTCTCCTATGTCCTGAATCCCATTGCCAGTCCTGGATGTCACTAATACCCTAGGTTGTCTCAAATGTCACTAGACAAACACACTTGAGCATCTGAATTTCACCTTCTCCACTTAGAACATAAATATTTCATTTTAACAATACAAACTGTTGTGAGATACCGTCACTGAGATGTTCCATCCTCAGCAAAAGTCACTTCCAAGCGGTTGTTACATCTGATGCAAACCTATAAGCAAATCTTCTAAGCTGTTGTTGTTTGATTCTGTTTTGTTTTTTGCAACCCAGAACTGAAAAGCAAGTCCTTAGCAAATTTAGTCATTAATTCAACAAGCTAAGTAATAATATTTTTACAAAACCAATGAAATGCCTAAAGCAAAACAGCAGTTATTTGGAAACCACGGTAATTTTGGTACCATTACGGCATGTTGTATTGTACATCACAGAATTTTGATATCATTGCATTACATTTCAAGTGGAGCTGATGGAATATGACAATTTACACCAAATCAGCTTTTGACCTGTAATGAATTCTCTCCATTGGGATACATAAAGCTGTCAATATATATAAAGCTGTCACACCATAACTCCAATAATAAATTAGAACGTTCACACAAAATACCTTGAACTGAAAAGCAATGGTCTTCAAATTTAGTTAAACCAATAAACCTCAGACATTTATTCTCATGCTGGGTTTTATTCTCTTTTACGCATAAAGTGCAACAAAATTGCTGTTTTCTGTCAAAAACCTGCAGAGGATACTGCTTGCATAACATGCTACTAAATTCAAAATTAGTGCAATACAATAGGCATAGAAGCAGGAAAGTGAGGCTTCATGAAAGAAAAGGATTATTTTAAATAAACTTTTAAGAACTAAAAGTTTCATAATCAGAAATCTTTTGAGGAAAATGCTTATCCTGAGTAGAAGTTTTTGACTAATCAAAGCCAATTCTCCTCTGGAAAAACTTTCCAATGGAAAATTTGCTAGCATTTCCATCTTGTGATGCTTTGTTGGCTTACTGTCTTTCCATATTGCTCCGACTGGCATCGAAAGGCTACATTTGTGTGTAAATAGTTTCTATATTATCTACCAGCTCCTTAAAGGAAAGGAATTAGCTTCAAAATATGTTTAGGCTTCCATAGCTTCAGGGGCAAAAGTCACACAATCAGTAAGACCTGGTGCATAGCAGAAAAGATGCCAAAGGTTCAGATAAAGAAAATTTCAGAACAAAAATTATATTATAACTGTGACCTTGTAGGATGTTATCAATAGCACCGATACTGCTGAAAGTATTGCAAGTGTCAGGTGCAATTACAGCCAATAAATTCAAAAGACAGTTAATAGTTTTATTTCAGTTTAGATGCAGAGTTTTATTTTTTTCATTCAGTAACTTTTTCTGTTGCATTATTTGACTAGACTGATGTGGCTAAAGTCAGCCATGACAGAATTGCTTAAAATTTGTCATGATTAAACACTACGTAGATTCTGGACTTCAGCAAGCAACATGGACAGACAGGTTAAGCAAAAGCTAGTGTAACCTGGGAAGAAACCAGGAAGACGATGAGGTGTGTGGTGTTGACTCCAGTGAATACAAGAAAGGACCATGTTGATCCTGGGCAGCAAGTCATTGACAAAATGTTGGTATCAGAGCTATTGTTAGCCTGCAGAGATAGGTGGAAGAAGTGTACTGCAGACAGGCAGGAAGATCTCTGCCCAGAAGGCCCTGAAAAGAGCGATGACAATGTTAATGGAAATGGACAGGTCTGATACTTCTTTAGGTCATCTGTGTCCTCAGCAATTCCAGTCACTTCCACTTTCCCTCACTAGGATTTAGCATCATCTTCCAGCAGCCTGAGTTAGCTTTCAGTCCAGCATTAGCAGCCTTGCAGAGCTTTAGCTGGATCTGAACATGCCCATTCTATTCAGCATAGCTCAGCAAAAGAAAATATTAGTGAGTCCATGCACATTTGTATTTTTTTTCTAGATAAACTAAGCACATTTTCATCATTGCAAAAATAAATATGTTAGATTTTACCTGTTTCTTTGGCTTATCTATCTACTAAACTCAAACTCAATCCTAAAAAGATGGTAAATTCCTAATATGGTAAGAGTTTACCCAGAAAAATCAATGTTGAAGAATGACAGCAACGAGAGTCATTTAAGTAATATGACTTTGCCATGTGCACAAGTATTTTTGAAGCTCAGAAAGAACATTAAGAAGTGACAGATTCATGTAGTTTAGCTGGTGATTTATAAAGTTTGCTAGCTGATTTAATAGAGTGCTAGAAAGCGTTGTTGTTCGACCAAGTAAAGAGAATCATAAAATGGTAATGAATGTTATGACAGTTCATGAATATTTCATTTGGGGTCTCTTTCAGATGCCTGTTAGTTTATCTCAAGATCTAGGAGTATACTGCATATAAATCTGATGGAGGGTAGAACTACACTGTATGCCAAGAGACAGTGAGGAGAGAGGTTTGGTGAGAGCAACGTGTATTTGAACAAGTGTCTCAAAAGCACTACATCTCAGTTAAGTTCTCTACTAAGTGGTCATGAATTTTAAAGTATCTAGGCCATCAAGCAATGGTCTCGTATTTCTTTATTTGCTATTTGAACATTTTGAAACAACGGGTAGTGTCTTTCAAGCTTGTCATCTTTACCAATGACTTCTGAGAGTACTGGTTTACTGTAACTTTGGAGGTAAGCTTTACTTGAAGCGGCCAAATGGATTTTAATCTCATCAAGTATTTCTTATACATGCTTATCTGAGCAATTACAAATGTAGACAGACATTTGTAATAAGGCAAATCTGGAACAAAGACTTGCATGTTTTCATCTTTAACATCCTGAAGAGGGGAATGTCCTCCCTATGCTACTCAAAGTGTTGCCCAGGTATATCTGCCCTCTAATCAATTATGTATTCCATTGTTAATTTTGTAACAGGTCTTGAATACTTCAAATTGAATTCTTCGTGTGATCTAATGCCAAATATTAATGTAAAAAAAGTTTTGTCCATACAACCTGTATTTCTCTGTCTTTTGATCCACACAAGCAACACGGACCTGCTTTTTCACAGCAGTGCTGTCCACTGTAGACCAGGTTGCACAAGGCCCCATCCAACCTGGTCTTGAACACATCCAATGATGGAGCCATCCACAGCTTCCCTGGGCAATCTGTTCCAGTGTTTCACCACCCTCATAGTGAAGAAGAATTTCCTCCTAATTCTAATCTAAATCTCCCCTCTTCCAGTTTGAAGCCATTGCCACTCATTCTATCACTACAAGCCCTTGTAAAAAAGTCCCTCCCTAGCTTTCTTGCAGGCCCCTTTCAGATACTGGAAGGCTGCAATAAGGTCGTCCCAGAGCCTTCTCTTCTCCAGGCTGAACAACCCCAACTCTCTCAGCCTGTTCTCTTAAGAGAGGTGTTCCAGCCCTCTGATCATCTTTGTAGCCCTCCTCTGGACCCTCTCCAACAGGTCCATGTCCTCCTTGTGCTGGGGGCTCCAAAGCTGGTGCAGTACTCCAGGTGAGGTTTCATGAGTGTGGAGTAGAAGGAGAGTATCACCTCCCTTGACCTGCTGGCCATACTTCTTTTGATACAGCCCAGGACAC
The DNA here is from genome assembly GCA_013400335.1 of Eurystomus gularis. Lineage (NCBI taxonomy): Eukaryota > Metazoa > Chordata > Aves > Coraciiformes > Coraciidae > Eurystomus > Eurystomus gularis. The sequence continues at coordinate 49,246 of VZZY01025326.1, read as the reverse complement.
AGCTGGCTTTCTGGGCTGCACTCACAGTGTCGGCTCATGTTGTGCTCTTCATCAATCAGCACCCCCAAGTCTTTCTCTTCAGGGCTGCTCTCAACCCATACTCCAGCCCAACCTCTATTTGTGCTTGGGATTGCCCCAACCCAGGTGCGGGACCTTGTGCTTGGCCTTGTTGAACTTCATGAGGTTGGCATGGGCCCACTTCTCAAGCCTGTAAAGGTTTTCCATGAGGTGGAAAATTCTTCTGTTTCCATTTCCTTGCTTGTTTCATAGTGATAAACCTCTTTAGAGCAATAGACTTAGAACTTTATGCAGCCTGTCGGCTTGCACAACATGAAGTCATGAAAGAGTGCTTGCATATGAAATGAGATTGAACTCCATCCCCCAGTCTGAAGGCTGTGGGATGAAAGGTCTTGTTTAGCTCATAAATCCTTTTGGTACTATCCCATGGGATCCAGGATTCCACTTTATTTTTTTATCTGTGGGCAAGATAAGCCTCTATCTGAGGATGAAAATGCACTATTTACAAAGAATTAGAAGGAAGCTGTTAGGACAGATTCTCTGCCACTAACTGTATCATTGCACAACTTTGTTCTAGTTGACACTATCTGATAGACAAGAAGGTGGGAATGGCCTTTCACAAAAGCTGCAAGGCTTTGCAGTTTGTCACACTGGTTGAATCACCATTTGTGAAGGGGCTCAATTCAGTATTAAAATCTCTGGGTCTGCTTTTACCAAATGAATTTGGTGCTTCAACACAAAGAAAGATACGCGACTTCCCTATCTAGTTTCTCACGTTGCACTAAGACCAGCATAGGTAACTGTTGCAGTCTCATATGTGTAAGCCCAAAGAAATATTTTTTTCTATTATTATCACATTTTGGACAGTAACACACTGAGAAAAGAGTGTGCACAAATTTTTCAGTGACTTCTTCTGAGACGGCTTGATGTATATTTGCAAGATGGACAAAGAGTTCAGAAAATATTTGTGAAGAATTACTTGTTTGGCTCTGGTTTGTGTCAAGGTCTGTTCTGCAAACGAGAGGGAAAGAGATATGCTGTCCTAGCAGATCTGACTTATGTGTACAGTAATGTGTTTGGCCAGTGTTTATTACTTAATAATCAATCTCTATTATCATATTAATTCTAATTGGGATATGTGAAACATGTGGTGCATTGATCACATGACATCAGTTTACTTGATGAATAATTTAAGCTATTTCCTTCTAATACCTTAGGCTGCAATATCATTACTTTTAGGCTGTCCTAATATTCTAGTTATATTGATGTTATTTCACTTGTTATTACTTTCCTGACATAAAATTGTTTTTCAAATATGGAAATCTTGCTGAAATATTTCTAGATGACAGAGTCCTGCATTAGTCTATAATGTATCATAATAACAAAACACAATGCAACATAAAGCAAGTGATTTGTTTTCTAACCTGTGCCAGCCTTCACAGTAAGGGGATAAAACATGCCAGAAGGAGAATTTTGGTCTGTATATTTTTTATATATTCTTATCCATTTTGCCAGAATACAGGGAATAATCTTGCAGCGAACGCTCAACCATTAAATGGACAGTGTGATTTATCCCACTTCACACTGCTTTATAAGCAATATGTATCACTCCTGTGAGTCGTCTTCTGCTTAAAGAATTGTAAGAAATACATCTTGCTATTACTTTTATTGATAAAACAGACCAAACCACCTTAATTCATTCTTCATCCAGAGTCTTTTATCACAGTGTGGTTGTGATTAGGATTCTGATCACCCTGTGTGCCACTCTGAGATTGAGAGGCTCTATCTACTCATCTATTATTCTTCATGAAGCAAAGCCCCAGTGTACCATCTGTTTTCTTACTGAATCTTGCATATAGCTGCAAAGAGCTGGTCACCAGAGATTCCGTCTGGCAAGCAAGCACTTGGTTTGCTTGGAGATAGCCAAGCGTTCACTGCTATTGGCCTGTTTAAGTTTCAGGTGAAAATAAACTACTGTCCTCTGCTGTATTTTAGTTTATATTTGATATGGTATTTATTTACATTTGATTTTTATTTAATTTATATCTGACCATAATTGATTTTGTATTTTCGTTGCTTTTTTCCAACCAAAAATCAATTGGGAAAAGACCTGCCCTCCCTCCCCACCCCAAGCCATAGAAAAGCATGCTGTAGAGCTTTAATTGAGGACAGGTCTGTCTTGCATCTTATAACACAACCTGAATTAACAAAGGCTGGTTTATGCTGATGATGCCTGTCCCTTTTGACACAGGGAACAGAGGTGGTATGATCCTGCTCAGACAAAACATGGTCACAGCAGCCATCTGAATATGCCTGAATATCATCGTTCCATGATTGCTGTTGCTTAAACAGGTCATATAATCACCTTTGCTTTATTTTAAGAATGTAGAATTGAAAAAAACAAGCATTGCAAGTTTATATTACACTGTACAGGGTTGAGGTGCTGAACATTGTGTAAGGTCGGGATGTGGCCAACTCCAGCATGTCCTGCCATTCCTGCCCCACGTACCGCTGTGTCCTACTGTCCCCAGAGGTGTAGCACTACTCAGCTCACTGCCACTGAGCTCTCCCCATCTTCCTTGAGACTTCTTTTCCTTTAAACCAGACAATGCTATTGGAGCTTCACAACCTGCAGTATTTTATAATAGTCTGCGCTATTCCTCAAAGAGCAATAAAAAGTAGCTTTTGAGACTCCTCTTTTTGATCCATTATTTAGAGCCTGATTTGTGCTGTCTGCAATCCCCACATCAGTGCCAGTGGTCCTGCAGTTCTGCAAATTCCCCTCAGGACTAGACTAAAATCATAAATCTTTTTTTTAGGAGGTATTTAGATATCATCATAGTACAATTTTTTACAATCTGTTCCTCTTACCACAGATTTGATTTTCATAGCAGAGAAGGACTGTCGGAGGAAACAACTCTATTTTTTACTGACTCTCAGCTTCCAGATTAAATTTTTACTTGGCAACAAAACTTCCTTTCCCAAGATGATGGTTAGACTGTATTGGTCCTGGGCTCAGCTCAAGCAAACATTTGTGTTTGTACAAAACCTGGCTATTTTCCCCATATGCTCAGTAGGACTCTGGGAACTGAGCCATACAGGGTCAGCAAGACCTGAAGTCATTAGTTCTGATTCTATATCAAGCAATGCAGGTTATTAGACTATGTCAGTAACAGCAAGAGAGTTTATTTTTGCTTCATTCCTGTAAATGACAGCTTTATAATAGGTGCACACGTGGGCAATCAATCTTTTTTTTTTCTTTTTTTTTTGTTCTCCTTTTACACCAGGAGTAAACCCATCCTTTTCCTCAAATATGCCAAGGCCTTTTTTCACCGCTATTTAATTGGTTTTGCGATATACAATGTTTTGCCTGACACGGCAGTTTGATACCACATTATGTTTCATTCAAATGCCATAGCTTCACACACTAATTGACAAAGTAGTCACTGACAAGGTCTTTGGCCCATGCAACTTGCAGTCTAAGTGCTAATGATGCTGCGTGGAGCAAATCCATAGAGTCATGGGCATGCTGCTGGCTGCTTTTGCAGGCTTCATCTTTGCATCACCAAGGCATTCTGTGTGGGCTTTAAAGCAGCCCAGAAGGCAATTTTGTTGAGTGAGAGAATGAGAATGCCTGTGCGCATGTAAGTTACACAAGAAGTAGTGTAACTCCCCTTCCTACTGGGGAAGAGTCCTTGCACGGGGGATCAAGGAGCACAGAGGTTTGGTTCCTACTTTAAAGACTTCAGGCATATCTTAGATTAAGTAGTCCTTGAAACACAGTTCATCCAGAATGCTGTTCAGAGGAATACCCTAGGGATAAGCTATAATAGTGTATTACCTTATTTCGCCTCACAGTCCATCTCTGATATCCAAAGACAATCTTTTTTCCTTTTTTTTCCTCTTTTTTATCTTCTCCCCCCCCCCTTTTTTTTAATCTTTTCTACTTTTCCATTATTTTTGATGCTGACTAGCTCAAAAGCAATTCAACAGGAGAGTAAAAGAATCTTTGTGGTCTCCCCAAACAACCTTGGGCCAATGCTGAAAACATTTCCAGACGGTAGAACTAGGTAGAGAAGGTGCTGAAGGCAAGTCTCCTGGTTGATCACTAACTTTCTGTGACAGAGAGGAGTGACAGCATCAGCGCTGCCTCCCCTTCCCTCTCCAACCATGGCCATGCAGTAAGGAGCCTCACTCTCTGAACAGACCCATGAGGCAGCTTCAGAGCACTGACACCATACCTCTGCCTGACATCCAGAACCCATTTAGCTGAGGTGTAGTTAGGCTCGTGTCCTCTCACACTACAGCAATTTAGGACAAAAGCAAAATTCCAGGCACCCTGAGATTTTGTGCTTCCAGGGTGAGGTTGTGGAGGAGTGGATGGGTTTGCATGTGGGTGCTTTGCTTCTTCCTAAATCCGTCCTAAGGAGTCCAAAGTCCCTAGTCTTTAGCTTTCAAATTGGCAATGTCACCAGTTCATTCTGCTGATCAAAATGTAGCTAGTAAAAATGAAGATGTTTAGGCCTTGATTCAGAGATATGGCTGTGTGGGCTAATTTGGACCTGTGTTTACAGGCAGCTCCAGCAACGGGAAGCACAAGGTTTCCCAAGACTCCCCAAAGCAGTTGTCTAAGTCTTCAAGCAAGGGCTATTGTGTACATTATAGAAATAACTGGACAGAACAAAACCCTTCAAAGGGAGGAATTAAAAATGGTATGTCAGAAATTAGTCAATAAAAAGGTGAGATTTATTCAGGTGCTTCTTCAGCTGTCACCCTGGGACCATATAATTTCATATTAGTGCTAATAGTTCAGACAGAGCAAAATAAACTTTTTTTTTTTTAATCATCATGGATATTCCATCCAGTCACCTCCTGCAGTCATCCGTGCCACCGGGGCCTCATTACAGTGAGATATGTATCAAAGGAAACGAAGCACCATCACCCCTTCTACTGTCATCTGTGACTCTTGCCCAGGATGCTGTCATCAAAAAAGCAACGTCAGTTTAAGTCTAGAAGTCATTTGCTGTATCCAGAGGGACCTATAAGGCAATGGGAAGTGCCTTTGTTCTCTGGCCTATGGTCTGCAACTCAGGGACAATCTCAGAGACATGAGCTACCGCTTCTGCTAGTGCTGTTTTGCTCCTCTCTCTTTGTGGGTGTTTCATTTTGTCATCTCTCCAAAAGAGCTGTTATGTTCAACACCATCTGAAAAAAACCTAGCGTGATCTTACGTAACAAGCTAAAATGATCACTAACTGTGGTAGTTTGCCATCGAAATCGACAGACAGATATCTTTTTACACAGAACCTCAAACCTCGTTTATCTGCCTTATGTCGTAGGATGACAAAGCCACATTAACATTTTGACTACCTGAACCCATTAACGCCACTGGAATCACCCACATTGCCCCATAGTAATTGAGTAAGGCTTCTGCTGTAACTTTGGATGCGTTCTAAAAACCCTCGGGCTGGAAAAGGCTTTACACAAGGAAGATTGCCAGCTGAATTTCTGCAAACCGCTCCCTGCCCCCCCCCCCCCCCCCCCCCCCCCCCCNGCCGATTCCCGTGCTCTCCTCCGCCCACCCCGCCCCCCCCCCCCCCCCCCCCCCAACTCCCATGCACACCTACACTATTAATTGTTTGGGGTTTTTTTTTAATAACCATTCTTCAGTTATCAAAATCATTGTTGCTTTTTGGTAAGTTGCAACATATATTACCTAACCAGATATAACATGTCTGAAATAGTAAGGAGAAAATGAAGTGGATACCTGCTGCTTTCAGTTCTGATATCAAAACTATGTGTGACATAATACCGCTGGTCAGAAGCAGCAGATTGAGCTGCTAATGTCCATATTATCTGTGAAATACAGCTATTGCCTTTCCACAGATTGCTTGGGGGAAGAGTACAGAACAGTGAATTCTCACATTTCAGACTCTCTCTTGATAAAAATAAATATGTTTGATTATTCAAATATATGCTGATTGAAAAACAAAATTCAAAGTAGATATTAAAAAATGAAATGGAAAGATGTCTTCATGCTTAGAGCCTAGAGCATGAAAGGTTCATATTCATGATCATTTGTGCAATGAAGACTGCATCTATGGCACATAAAGTGGCCCCGTAACACTGCAATCAGCTTGGTGGTATGAAGGTATTTAAGCAGCTCTTGTGGATCTGGATGTGGTGCCTGTGGGTCAGTTCCCCACCTTTAAACCAGCAAAAAGTAGTTTTCTATTTCAAACTACACTTTGAAGGCACATTGTGAGTAATCACAATACTTCTGTGATGGAGACCATAGCAGAATAGTTACAACACTGTTGTGGATATAACAGTCAAATTTCTAACTCTGTGGGGCTCAGCACCTGGGTCTGAACTTTACATAGTAAGCTATCTCAACTCAAAAGAAAACAAAACAATAGAAATAACACACAAGATGTAGAGATTTTTATTAAATAAAAAGTTAAAATAATTAATATTCTAAAAAACACTGTGTTGAAGTTAATTCCATCTGAAGGGATTTGAATTTCATTGTAACTGTTTAAAATCACAGACTGCATAAATACATTGACTATATGCATGCATCTTGGCTAACTTAAGCAACTGTCACACTCATAGTGACAGTGGCTCGAAGTTGTCTTTCCTCTTGTAGGGAAAGAGTAAGTTAGAAAAGCAAGGTTTTCCCTGGTGTAACTTCACATTCTGTGGTGATGACAAATCAGTGTCTCTTAACCTACAGCTTTTATCATGAAATGTGTATGAGAGGGATGAGCAGGTTTTAAAGAAAATAAGGCAGTGGGCACATACTCCATTTTATTTATTTAATATCTTGAATTATTAAAAAGACAGGTGCTGCTTGGCAGATAGCTTCCATTGTTGTATGAACTACCAACGAGCAAAAGAGGTGATGTGTTGACAGATATCTTGACCATGAATTACAATTGCAGGGATTGAACCATGAAGGACAGAAAAGAGTGAAACCCATTACATTTATAGCTAAAGTAAACAGAAGCCTACAGATACATGATAACAATATAAAGTGACATTAATTATTTTAGGATTAATTCCTTTTTAAACAATAAATGTAGAAGATCACAAACTAGAGGACCTCTTTGCTAAATGACACTTAACACTAGGGTAAACTATCCTGGTAGACTGGTAACAGGCTATAGCGTTTTTAATCTGTAGGTCATTGACTTGAATCTATCTCAAAATTCTAATAATCAGTAGAGGGTCAAGGATCCCTTCACTGATCTAGCCAATTATGTTCAGCAAATGGTAAGAACAATATAAGAAAAAAAAGGATGAGAAAGGAATAATTAAAAAGATTGAAGAACACAGTGATTTTTTTTTTCTTTCACATTGTAGCAAGGAATATGGGCGAGATACAAAAAAAAAGTCTTCCTTAAGGAAATGAACTGTCTTTGCTCATAAAGGTACCTTTGAAAGAAATGTGTTATATTTACTTTTCAGAGATTATATAGTATATGAATAGATTAAAAAATAGCATGATATTACAATGTATATCTGTAACTCATGAGCTAAAGAACATGATTTTAACATCTATCTTTGACTAGGAATTTTGATTCAAGTCTTTTCATCTAATGATGTTATTTTTGTACATGATGTTGGAGTTTTATTGTTGTGTTGTTTTTGTTTTTTTCCTAGTCATGGACTACTGAACTAGAACTAAGATTTGATTAAACCGGCTCTCTCCTTAGCTCTGACTCATAATAGAATCAATTCTAGCACAATTGCCCTGTGCAGAATTCCACAGCTGAAGAAAAGTAGAGTCTTATTTCCTCCTGCCTCATATTGTGTTTCACTTTCAAATATTGACTATGCATGGCTTATGTTTCCACCATAAATTTCTCTGCATAGAGTATCAATCCTTGAAATATACTTACAGGCTACTGTTGCAACTCACACGCTGTCTCCCTGCTGGATAGTCACTGTTTTGCTCTCAGTGGGTTTTATATTTTTCCCACTCTCAGCAGAGAATTGAGGCCAGTCACAACCCTGTCTGCAACTCTAGAGTAAGGGGTTCCTCATTTTTTGAGATGAGAACTACCTGAGAAATTTAATAATGTTTTTCTTGCTATTTGGTTTGACCTCTTACTAGCACTGCCCTTGCCCTGGTTGCACTTGGAAAGCCCTACTATGCTCATTGGACTCCATTCAGAGCCAGCTCACGGTGTTTTTATGGCAGTCACCTTTGCAGGGACACCTTACATGGTTTTACAGAGCCAAGCACTGAGTCAGCAGAGCTCACCCACTTTGCACTGCCCACAGTGGGCCAAAAGCTCCCATGTGGGTATTGCTGCTGCAGAGCACATACCTGTGTTCCAGTTCTGCCTGGAACCACGGACATCTCCCACCTGCTGAGGCCACATTGAGTCTCTCCTTCATGTCACACACTCCTCAGAGGTCCTTTCTCTAGTGTTGCACTCATCTTTTTATAGTAAAATTTTTGAGGTCATCTTAGCAGGTCAGGTAAAGAACAAACTTCGAAGGAAAATTTCTTAAATGTGCAGTTTGCTGCTGGACAGTATACAAAATTTTTATAATTAATGAATTATATGAATTTAGTTCCTGAAAATAATTCTATCAAAGACATCAACTTTTTTGGGTTTCTCTGGGAAGAGCTGAAAACACTTCTGCTTCTACTTCCCCCTTTTGTGTTAGCAGCTCCCTATCACAGTGATGTTATTATTTTTCACAGTAGAAAAAGATATCTGTACTGTGTCCTCTTTCCCTACTTAGACCTTGCTGCTTCTGACCCAGAGTAACTAAGAGTCAGTGACTTCACCAATCTGCAGCCCCATTTTCTAACAGGTTGTTCAACCTCTTTCAGCTTTCTTAGTTACCAAGCTACTTCTGCTATGGAACAGACCTTGTGATCCATAGTGGAGACTGCAGACATAAAAATAACAATATATGTATTGGTAACCGGATGTTGTGTACACCACCACAATAATGCTGCTATATGTACTTCTGGCAATTGGATAACCTGCCCGGGACATTACTTTTCATGTTGTTAATAACATTTTATGACATTTTGACTCCTGTGCAGCATGGTAGATTTGAGTACTGTCAAGAATTAACTTCACACCATAACCCCTGACTATTTCATAAAAGAAATTTCTCTTTAACAAGTTAATTAGCAAAACGGTAAGTGTGGGCAGAGCCAAAGATGTTCATTTAAATAATATTTATTGATCCACCTGTGGTCCAGTAAGTGGATCCAGCTATATATGACACACAAAAATTTCATCTGCAGAGAAGCACCCTCTGCTTCTTTGCTGCAATAGCTTAGATTTTCAGTACAACCACTAATGACCATGTGAACTCAGAGGTACACTCTTGATTGATTGATCTTAACTTTCTTAAGTAGTCTCAAATGTATAGTTTTTTCTTAATTAAGCTCTGGGCAGATGCTTTTATTCAGCGAAGGGTTTCAGGATGCTGTCGTGTGCAGCTCCTGGGACAATAAGATTATTATCTTTCACAAGAACATTGCTGGACCATTCTGTTTTACAGCTCATCACCATTATCTCTCATTAAGAGTCTAGCCTGCACAGAGAACAAGGAAGGTTTTCTCATCCTCATTATTTTACAAACCACTAGTTACCTGACACAACTATTTGCAAATCTAAGTTGTTCATTAAAACAGCTAGACAAAAATGTGATCTAAAACTGTTGCAACATAAAACAAAAAACCAATTCAGACATAACAGTCATGTTTTCATATAAAGTGTGAAAAACGTTAACAGATGTATATTTATAGCTTAGAAGATACCCTTTAGGTCACAAGTATTTATGTATCCACAGGTAGAAGTTACTAACATTTTAATTCAAATGTAATCTGTTACCTCTCTGCCACTTCGTTAGTAACAAAAAAGTTTAGAGACCATTAAAACTCAGTTATCAAAAGCAGCAAAACAGGGGAAATAGTTTGGAGAGCCACATACACAAAGGAATAAGAATCTACAGAAAACTCTGTACATCTTATTTGAAAAAAGGTCAATTACAGGCTAAAAACTTATTTGAGCTGTATTCTCTATTTTTTTTAAATGTGACTTAACTTGAATGTGCTGGTTTCAGACTATTAAAAAACTAAGCTATACCCAACTTTTCATGTTGCTATTCTGTTTAACAGTCACATTGACAAAATACTTCCTTTTATATGGCAGGAAAAGGCACGAAATGCCTTACTCTACGTAACACAGCAGCCTAGTAGCATGCACTTGTAAACGGAAAACTGTCCTTGTAAAAGGAAAACCGGACACATGCAAACAGACTCAAAATGAGTAATTCACGCCTCCTCTCTGAAGCACTTAATACTGTAAATCAGGAGGCTGTCTGGGTCTTCATGTCACAGAACAGATGTCCAGACTGAGACTGAAGAGGCTAATTTGCACCCTCTAGTGACCCAAACTAGTTGAAACATTGGCAGCTACAAATTACTGAATGACCTGGAACACTTCTCCCCTAGTCAAGACCTTTATGGCTCTATTACTGATTTAGGGCAAATAATCAAAAATCTCAATAAAACTGAGAAAACTGGACTGTACTGGGATATATAGAAGCCTCCACAGACCATAGGTGTTGACTTCTGCCATCCCAGCCATGAGCTGCTGCATGAAGTAGAAAGCAGGCCCATAACATCTGTGCTGTTTGCTCTGTCCTCCTTGCCACCCATTCTGGAGCTTCACACTCCTGGAGCACAGACTGGGGGGGGGTCTGTGCCCCCCATGCTGTTTCCCCTCCATGGAAGGGCTGTGCTGCTCCAGCTTCCTGCAGCCATGCAGCAGGGTTCTACGGATTAGCCTGGGGGAGCCTTGAGAGCACGCTCCAAAAATAAAGGCAGTCATAGTAATCTGCTGTGGCAAGCATGTGTGTGTACGATATGCATTTACTGCAAGCCTAGCAATTTAATAGGATTAAATTCTGATCAGCAGAGAGAATATTGATCATAGTAATGAGAAGATGGGTTGAGTACATCTGGCTCAATGGCAAACTGGCTTGATGAAGTGATACAGTTTGGCGTATATTAGGAAGAACTCATATTGGACCTTGGGCTTATTCGCTATGTTGAGTGAGCAATACTGTAAGAAAACTAGATAGGCTTGTATCCCCTTTTTAGTTAAGCATCTAATGCTTTGCTGTGATACTTTATTCCTTCCGTACTAGGCATGAAATGAAGTGTACAAAATAATACGGTCATAAAAGCAGATTTACAAACAGAGAGAAGAATTCCCAGCCCAGTAGCAAATGTAGTACCATGTAATGCAGCATTTGGTAAAGATTATCATGAAGCGATTTTCATGGCTGGATTCAGAACGTATTCTGTCAGTAGTCCTGTTTGCAGTAGCAGTGAACCAGAGAGGAAAATCATCTGAGAAACAATGGACGCCCAGTGTTGTCAAACTGCAAGGCAACTCTCCACATAGGACAGCTTGCAGCATACAGATGAAGTAAAGAAAACTACAGAGGGTTTGACTCTGGTGAAGTGTAGTATAGTTCCTCATTACTTAGAGGAAATGCAGGCGGAGAAAGAAAGTTCAAGCAGTGGGCTCCAGGGAATTACCAGGGAGAATAGTTTAAAATTTGGAGAAATACTAATGTGTTGAACTAAGAAAAGGAGAAAATTTAAAGATTAGGAAAAGAAATAGGTCAAGGGAGTAGAAAAGGCAATGACATCTGATGACAGCAAATGTGCTTTCCTGCCTTTCTGGCAGCCTTCGACTTGATAAGGAGAGGTTGGCAGAAAGGAGGTAGCGCAACCAGCATATCTAAGTGCAACCAGCAGCCACTTTTCATGATAAACAGTAATTGGAAAACGTCCTCTTCAAAACTCCTTTTGCCAGAGAGGTTTTGGTTTTTTGTTTGCGGTGGGTTTTTTTTTTCTTCCCCCTGCGCTATTTTGTGTTTCTAGAACTTAATTTTTTTTTTTTTTTCTGGCTTTATGTTGTTGGTGGGTTTTGTTTCAATGTGGCCATTCCGGTATCTTTGCAGTGCTGCATTTCAATCTTAATTTGCTGCTTTGATAGTGTAATGGGACTTTATTTAAACCTGGAAGTTTATCGCACAAAGAACATGCTCTTTTTTAACTTAGGGAAAAATCTCATCAAGAAATCCACAGATTATTTCAGGAAATGTGAAATGTCATTTATTTAACGAAAGGAAAACAAAGATGTTCTCATAAGTTGTAAACATCTTTTCATGCTGTTGTATTTTATTTTTAACACGTTTAATAATAAGTGTCCACACAAAGCCCATCTTTTTTTTAGTTCAAGTCTTGAAGTAGAAGCAGTAAATAACAACTTCCCTAATGTTTATTATCTGATTAAAGAAATAGAGGCATGTAACAGTACAGAGGTTAAAAGATAGGAAGGATTAAAGGATGAGTGTAGCTAATTAAGGAACCAGCCCTGCAAGCAATTACATAGATGGTTAACTTTAAGCACTTCAGCACTAATGGGACTACTCGCATGCTTAAGTTAAGCACATGTGTTTGTGAACTGGAGCCTGAAGACCACATCCTGTGAGCTGTTGAGAACATGCTATACATTGAAGGCAGCAGGATTGCCCTGATTCCAGTGGGAACTGAAGATATTGTGCACTTTCTCCTACCCGGCTTCAGGACAGGGTAGAACGTGCTAATTGGGAAGAGGCTGTTGACAGGAGTTTCTCCATAAAGCTTCCTAGGTAAATAACGGACAGTATTTCTTTTCAGAAACGTTCAGAAGCAAGCCTCTGTTGATGAGCATCTATTTTTAATAAGTTTCACAGACCCACACTGAAATTAAGGGGTTTTGTGCTGTTGGGCTGCAATATAGGATAAAAAGGATGTGAGCCGAAAGGGATCCATTCCACTGGTTAAGGTTGGTACAAGGTACAATGCCTGCAAGAAGAAGAGGGTTAGAACAAGGTGCAGTTTTACTTCCCAAGCTGCATTTTATGCAGCGGCGTAAAGTGAGTTACCTCATTCACACATTTGGGCTCATGCCAAGGTCACAGTGCAGCCCTGTACAACCAAAACCTTGTACCCAAGGGACACAAAGCAAGTGAGTCATTCTATGTATACGTCTGATCCAGACATCATTGCTAAATTTAGTGAATTCATACATCCCTGGGAGCTGGTAAAATCTTAGAAACACTAACAACTGCTTTTCAAATAAAAGTGCGCTGAACCTACTCCATGCATAACATTACAACACGCTTCCTCTTCCCCTGATAAAGGTAAATTTAATCTGATTTCAGATTAAAGTCAGTACTCCTTGTCTCTCCTGTAGTAATGATCTGTTTTCATTCAGGAGAAGCACAGAATCATCAATCCAGCAGGATTTCTTCAGTTTGCCAGCTTAATTTTTAGAAGCATGACTACCTGTAACTTAAGTAAAGGGATCAAATGTAATTTGGTCACATCTTCTGACAGTTATGACTGCCCACGCTAGCTTGGAAAGTATGTCTTACACTGTGTTTGGTTTGCCATTTCCTAGGAAGAAGGAACGGCTGTGGATATCTTTTCTCTTCTTGTTGGGTTTTTTTCTTTTCTCTTCCTGGTGTGCCAAAAGGAAAGGGCTTGTTTGGCATCGTGTTCTACGTCATTTATGGTCTTTCTGTATCACTTCCAGAGAAAGAAATAGTTGTTGACACTGATTTAGAAATAAGGATTAAACTGTCGGCATCATAACTGCCAACAAGTTGAGCAGACAGTAAAATGATGAAAAGTGAGAAGACAGCCTTATCTTAGGCAGAGTACAGCTCAGCATCCTATAGTTTCCTCAGTTGGAATCCATTATAATGACTGTTGGGGTTTTTTCCCATTTCAAAGGAGCTGACCTTTTTCAAACTGGGCACTGTAAAAACTTCAGTACTGGTGTTCCATCAGCTGTTGTCCTCACCAGTGAAGCTCCATTAATAGCAGCAATTGTGAGAATTCAAAAGACATGGGGGGAAAAGGCATGGAGGAGAGGAGGGATTGATTTGATTAATTGGGCTATCAGAGAAAACGTCCTTTGACACTGAAACTCTTGGTTACTGTTGACTTGACTATCTGAGGCGGTCTCTGGAGAGACAGTAGGAGTTACTGGGATAGTCCCTTCTCTTGTACCGGTCAGTGTTCCACTCTGGGGTCTGAATTCTGGAGCAGACCAACCGGGAGAGTCTAGATGCCATCATCAATATGTGGCTGCTTGGCATTAAATTCCTACTCACTGCAAAGATCTATCATTTCACAGAGGTGCCATTCTCTTCATGTTCAGTAAGCTTTCCATACCCTGGCTGAGGCTATCGGCCAAAGAACCCCTTCTCCCAGAAGGAGGTGAGATTCTCCTGCCTTCCTCCTCAGCTCTCACATTAGTGAGGTAATGCTGGAAATTATTTTTTTCTGCCATTTTTGAGAAAGTGTTCATTAGTGAGTCCCAGATTCTCCCCATCGTGTTCTTTTGCCCCACTCACACACTCCTATGCACATTTTGAAAAAAAAAAAAAAAAAGAAAAAAAAAGAAAAAAAAGAGTTTTTTTTAAAAAGTAGAATTCACATATAATATTTTCAGCAGTAGTACCTTTTGTGCAGTGATAAGCCTTATGTTGCTAGTGTGGATGCCCATGTCAGTACGAGAAGGGCCAGACTACATCCTTCCTTTTCTTCAGTCATCTTGTCACAGTTCTTTCTTCTCCTAACATCATACCAACATAACACTTTTCCACAATTTCGAGTCATTTAAAAGATTACTGCCACAAGTCTAGCGTCCCTGAAAACAGGAAAGGATAGTTTTCATAGCCCATCCAGAGGGTTGGGAGCTTGCCTAGCATTCTGCGTATCGGTATCTATACATCCCATACCATTTACCCCTCAGCTAGTCTCTGAAAGCCTCTGCCTGGCATGCAGACACTTTGCAACAGGGTCACCAGTACTATCTCAAAGCTGGTTCTTGTGCACCCAAGAGACCATCGCCCATTCCTTTATCTTTGTTGTTCACTTCATGTAGACACTTCAGAGCGGGTGCGTCCCAGAAGCCGCGAACGTCTGTGCAGTGACATGTGCCAGGCTCACCTGGACCGGCCTCTACCAGAGTGAGCTGCCAGGAGCAGCTTTGGACTGGGGAGCACAGAGGAGACTTTGGCCTTTGCTCCGCCCTGGAGTCACCCCTCAGAATTTCCAATGACAGTATCTTCTAAAGGCCCTAATTCTTCTTAAACCTTGTGTAATTCACATCAAAGTTCATATCCAGCTGTGCTCACTATTGCTTTTTTCCCTCTTCAGATCCAAATCTGTCGCAAACTGCATTTTCAACTTTTTCAAGTTCCTGGGTCTTTTGAAGTGTCACTATGCCTGTGCTCCCCACAGCCTGTTCCTCAACCTGCTTTGCACTGTTATCGAGGACTGAGAGATCCTTTGTCCCAAATCCTCAAAGGAATATTTCAGTTCTCTCTTTATCCATTTCTGAGACAGCTCTGTCCCTTGGCCTGCGCACTTCTTAATTTACTCATAACATTCAATGCATTTTTCTATGGGCACTTAAAATTCACTCTTAACTTCCCTCATTTCAATCAACATTCACACAGGGACACTTGCATGTGTCTTGAATTGTCATTTTATTAAAACCCTTTGCTCTTTTACCGGTTCAATTACCATTTTGTATAATATAATTTGCATTTGCACGGTACCTTCACCCATAAAAGGCAAAAGTTTTTATTCCCTGTTAGCAGATGAGTAAAATGGAATCAAAGAGATTACAAAGGTATCTTTGCAGCCCAACACAACTATATGGTCTCCAATTTGTGAGCTTAATTGCATTGGGGGAAAATACTGTAAGTATGACGGGCTGACACGTAAATCAAAGTGATATAAATCACAGATCTGAATCACGGAACCTCAATTTGAATAACTGCTTTTTATCTTGGTTTGCATTTGCACTTTTCATTGTTAATCTACAAATGTTTGCTCTTACTGATGCAGGTAATAATTCAAAATTGCAACTGCACATAGCCTTTACTCCAGCTGGATATTTCTTACTACACACTGTTCATATGTATGTTTATTTAAGCAGAAAATTTAACATATACTTATTTAAATTCTATGCTAGAAAGCTTAGCTTACATTAGAAAATAGTTCGCTACACCTTCAATTTTAGTAGAAGAGTTTTTTTAATGTACAATTACAGTGCAAAAGATGTACAAATTGAGATTTAAAAATATGCTATTAGTGAACTCTTTTTTATGTATCCAACAGCATCATTTATGAAAACATATATTAACATATTAGTATTAACTACAGTTTGTGAATTGGACATTTGTTTCTTGTCACTATAAGCCTGATATTAGGACTCCAAATCTGCAGTAGAGGCATAATGAGATTTTCAAAACTGCACTAGCAATCAGGTGCCTGCTTCCAGAGAAATCAATGGATACAAGGTGACCTGTAGGTAGTCCTGAAAATCCCCAGAGGCGTCTGTTTGCAAATGTTCTCAAAAACCTGTGCTGGGGACTTCGAATATCAGAAATCAGTTGAGTTCATCCTCACTTGCTCTGTCTATTCATGAATTTCAAAATACCAATAGACTGCTCTTTTCAACTCAGAATTGATCTCATTAGTATGAATGACTTATTTGGAAAAGAAGTGCATATTGTCTCTATTCCTGCTGAACTGCAGCACAGATTCATTTGGCAAAATGCTTTTCTACAGTCCTGAAAATACTTACACCTACAAAAGTAAACAGAGATCACAATTTGTTCTGTTATAAATATAGAAAATGTTTAGGCAGTAGCACATTATATATGTTAACAAAATGGTTGAGATACCATAAATATCAAAAAAATATTTCAGTGATTCTGCATATAATTTAAAAAGCAAAATTCTTTAACTCATTCTTGAGTAGGGTACTTAATAATTAAACTTTTTTTTGTTTAGCAGTAATTCATATTAAGTGTAAGTCTTAGCACATGCCTGCTCCACACATAATTTCACATTACATTTTAAATAGTTTTAAAATGAAAGATAATCCTCTGAAATAAATATTTTGTATGACTTCTTCGAATTTTTTTTTTTAAAATCAATTCTTTACTTCAGCTAGCAGTGGATCTCAGGAAACTTTTCAGACTTTCTCAGCCCTGAATCCTGTTTTCTGCACACAGTCCTCTTGAAGTCCCTGACAGCAGCACTCTCTTACTGCTCAGTCCTTTTGCATGGAGGTGGTTCTATTGCTCATCCTCTAAGCAGCCTTTTATTAGAAAATGAGCAAGTTTTTCAGAGTCTCAGATCTTTCCCCAACTAATACAGCCAGAAAAAAAAAAAAAAACCCAAGTAAAGAGTAATTTTCTGTGGGATCTGTGCGCAGAAAGAGTGTAGCAAGAGATGTGAGAAGAGCCAGACATGGGAAAGCAGTGCCTGAGGGAGAAGGGATGGGGCTGGCCTGAGCTCGACAGGGAGACGGGCCTACAGCATCCAGAGGTCAGTCCGCTTCAGGCTTCTGTGGCTGCTGACCCGGGGGACAGGTGGTCTTAGCGGTGCAGGGCCGAGGTGTGCCTCTGGCAGGCCGTGCCCTAAGCAGGCCATCCCCCTTGCCGGCTTGTCTTTTCTTTGTTCTCCAGCGTCTGGGCAATACTTGTGTAAGGCCTGATCCTTAAATGCCCTCCTTGCGAAGGCCAAATGGCAGTTCCGATCTGGGCTCACGAACGAGACAAGGATGCCATCATTACTGCATTTTTTGAGTGGAAGAAGCTGTACCACGGCCTCGCCTGGCCCGCGCCTCTCCGTGTCACGGCTGGGGCAGGGCTGCTGCCCCACGCTCCCGGCAGAGCGGCCGCACCGCCCCCGCCGCCAGCGGG
>VZZY01025326.1:16897-31341 GCA_013400335.1 Eurystomus gularis | reverse complement strand
CCCTGCCCCGCCGCGCCCTCAGGCCTGGCCCCGCCGGCCCCTGCGCGCACACAGGGCCGGGGTCACCGCCAGGACGGACAGCGGGGCGCGGTGCCCCTCCTGGCGTTCGTCACAGCTAGCGCACCGCTGCCCTCTTGATGAGGCAATGCAGAGAAAGTGATCTCTCATGGCTACCGCTGTTTGTATGTTGGCCGTTGGAGGCGCGTGGCAAGGCCATATATAATGTTTCTTGGCCCAAAGTCTCGTTCTTTGTCCAAACACTTGGAGGCAGGCCTTCCTGGGGAGGGCCACGGGACACAGCAAAGCCGTTCAGCTGCCCTCAGAGAATTCTCAGAAGCATTGCAAAGGATGCTTTACCCTCTACAGCCATGCGTCAAAACCGCCACTTAACCTTTCATAATGTAGAGACCAGAAAACACTTCCTACCAAAGAATATATTTTACTATGTCAAAATTGTCATGCTGTGTACAAAGAAAAGTAGATGTTTCAGTTTGACATATTAAGAATTACTATTTCAATTCTAACTGGTAATTTTAAATAATTTCCATTTTACTCTAAAGAATGACATTTCAAGAGCTTTAAGAAAGAAATTTTCATTTTTTAATCAAAGGAAATATTATGTTTGATTTTTTTTTACTTTCTGGTTTACTTGCAAATGTGAGCACTTTTTTGTTTTGTTTCAGGTTAATCCAATAAAATTTTCATTGTGACAGATCTTCAGGCAAATCACAGTATCTGTTATTCATACAGCTCACTCTGGTAAAGTAGTAAGTGATATTCACTGCTCACCACTTTAAGGACAAATTGAGGCTCTAATCCTGTAAAGACCTACCTATTTTTATGGGTAGAACTGCTTACCGAGCATAAAGTTAATCACATTAAGCTTGTAAAGCACTAGAGATCCTAGAATGGAAAACATTAGAGATGTGCAAAGTAGTATTTTGACTTTCAAACGCTTCTTCCTTTCTCTGACTTTTCCTGCTAAAGGATGGGGGGACTCATTCAAAGGGAATTTAAAAAAAATTAGTTAGAATCTCAGTTCAGTGTATTTTCATTCGTTTTATGCAGAGATCATATTCTTGATATTAGTTGTACTTCAGTTTAAAATAATGTCTGTCTGCTCAATTCAATTAAACTTCAGCTACTTTATTCTGATCCTTTGTTTTAAAACGCCATATAAACAGAAATGGGTAAGAGCTGTACAGACATGTAGAAAATTATTGCTTACTTTAATTCCAAAAGTGCTCTGAGTAAGGTTACTTTTACAGCTGGGATAATGCCATTTGCTCTCCTTTCTCTCCTCTGTTCTCTTCAGAACACAGACCTTGGAGTTACTGACCAAATCAAAAGACATTGCACTCCTTGCTAACTCACTTTGCACCCTCTCCCACCCAAAGCACCTAAGAGCATGCCTCTGCTGTACACTTTGCTCAATATTGTAGCTTAGGTAATGCTTTTTACTCTCCTTTTTTTTGTTTGTGGGAAAAAATATCATACACTAGCTTGAGAATGCTTTCTGTTCAGACAACTGAGACAGAATGAGAGATAGGCTTAATCTCTGTTTTGTCTCAACCGGAGTGTGAAACGGGCTTTTCTCAAAATATATTCTAAATAAGCATGGGAGATGTTATTTTTGGCATCCACAGTTCCACGGGGGTCATACTCCTTCTAATTTCTTTCTTCTTTTCCTCTACTTTTTCTCTTCTTTGCTGTAATTTGGCCACACTTTCTCACTGTTCAGACAGGGATGTACTCTGAGACCTACAACACCGAAGATGTCATTATACCTGATAGATACAGGTTGGTAGAAAACCAGAACAGTTCTTAGCAAAATGTATTGTTCCCATGCTGGGCAAGACAGGAATAGAAATTAAGAGAAAAAGCTTTCCTAGGACTGGGAAGTCTGAGAGACATTGAAAGCTGGGAGACAGACAGCTGTAAATCCATACCTTTGAGCTGTGAAAACAGCTGGACTTTGGCACGGATGGTGCCAGGCAGGTTCTGCAGTGTCAGAGCATCACTTGTGCACAGCTAATATTGCAGGGAAGCTGTAACACACCTCAGGACAAAACTCTTAGATTTTATCCTTAGGATAGGAGTTCAGGTTTAAACCTATGTTGGAGTTGCTCATCATTGTTTGTCACACAGGGTGTTCAAAGCTTAATTGGGCTCTGGTGATACAGGTCTTCAGTTCGCACGGCTCTGAGGGCTTGTCTTTCTTGCCTCTGCAGCTCTGCCAGACTAGCCTGGCTGGCAGAGGCCCTGGTACGGATTCAAGACACGCTGACAGAAGGAATTTTTTGGCTGGTATAGCAGCACCACATTCCTGACTGACATAAGTAAAGACAGCATTTTTCTGCTGACGTAGCTGAGCACACAGAAGAGGTCTGCGAGTGTAGCTAAGAGAACTAGAAGTGTTGATTTATTTTTAAATTAAAAATACCAGTATCTATCATGATTGTTCCAGACATCTTGAAAATCCAAAGCCAAAAGGCTCTAGAATTATAAAACAAATTAAAAATGAAATATTATCTTTTTTAAAAACTCATTATTTGCAGTAATGTGGAAGCACAACTCGTGATTTAGGTTTTCTTGTGACGGGAAACATTGCTGTTTGATTTGTGTGAGCCCTTCCCTTCTGCCCTAAAACCCCTGCAGTCAATGTAGTCATATGTTGACACAAGTTTCCATTCTTTGAGCAGAAGCAGGATGTAAACAGCATATAATGATTGCTTAAAGCTTCAAACTTCTTTTTTTTTTTTTTCCTTTGTGATACTTTTCAGGAAATAAGAGTATTGGTACCTAATTTCTTAAGTACCCTTAGTATTGTTTTATCAAGCAATAAGGATTTTTTTTTTAATTAAAAATTGATGATATAGAAAATAGTTAGCATGTTATTGGCAGAAGAAGACAGAAAAACATATTTGTATAAATCCACAAAACGTATCACTAGCAACAATCTTAATAAAAGTTATCTCAAGACAGAAGATTAAGGGATTTTTTTAGCAAGTAAATATAGAAGCAAAGAAGAAATTTAGACACTGGAGTCAGGCATTCATATAAGTAAATATATTCTTTAATTTATTAATGAAGATCAGAATCCTGTTAAATTGTTTATTAAACAGAGCTTCAGTATCTTTTGTGTCTGTAGCTGAATGTATTTTAAAGAGTTAGAAAGTCAATACATGAAAGATTAAAATAGCATTTTTCACTAGTCTGTCACAGCAGGGTGACCAAGTCTGCTCCCATTAAAGCTGTCAGTGCCATGTTACCTAGAATAGCTACATTCAGAGACGGAGATAAATGTATACATGAAATATTTTAACTTTATCAACCAATGGAAAAAAGATGTAGCGATTAATAATCTTGCACATCAACGATCTGCTGCAAATAGTCTTCCAATTTAGTACACATTTCAAATGTACTGTTCATGGATTTGAAAGAATTTGTATCTGTCAGGCTTGCCACTGATGCAAACACAAGGCATCTTCAAACAAGTTAACACTGTGACTGTGCTGGCTGCCCACTTCACTCTAATCTACAAGTTTTTCCACCCAGATTGAACACCACACTATGTTGCTGATAGGGCGCTCAGAGGCAACTACATGTTGGAATACATAAAACATTTTCAAGCCCAGCTTTGTTGGCTTAGAATAGTAACCTTTCTGGTTGAAACTTTGCTACAGATATTTTTTTCTTTTTGCATATTGTGTTTTAGCAATAAGCATTTCAGACATATTAAAGGAGGAAAGATTGAAATGTCACTTTTTAAACTAGATGGTACAAAATATAAATGATTATGGCACTGAAGTAATTATACACGACTGGCACTGCAAACAGATCAAGCTTGCCAATGCAGTTCTGTATTCATAGTTTTGTCTTACATCTTTTATAAAGAATGGAGGGGTCTTTACAAGGAAAGCATTGTCATGACACTAATTCCTTTGTGGTACTTCACTACATGGTATATAAAGATACCTGTAAGTGAGGTGTCAGATGGGTGTATAGTTCTCTAACTGTGTATCTGTTTATTCCAATTTTTGACTCTGTGTGTTTGTATATAATACATTGTGTCTGATAATACCTAGATAGCTACCTCACTGGAGTGGAGCACAGTAAATTTTGGCATTTAACACCATTATGCATAAGCTCCAAGCAAGCCAAAAAAAAAAAAAAAATAAAAAAAAAAAATGCTGTTACCATGTCTGTTGTACCAAAAGTGACCAAAACCGTTAATGCTGAGGTTACATGATGTGCTGTAGCCATAGGCACACTAGGGGAAACATCTAGCCAACAGCTTCCAAAACTTTTGAATAAAAGAACCACTGGTTTTCAGATTTATCATAGACCACTGTGCCTCCATCTCATCAATCTTTATGAACATGTAGGAGCTGTAAATTAATGAACAGGTAATGTGTGTAAGTAATTCACACATAAATTTATGACCACATCGAAGTGTGTTTTTGTACTTAGAGCACCATCTACTGGGAAGTCGGAATTAATGAACAGAGCTTTCCTGTTTCTTGGGAAATCCACTGCTCCCCAAATTAAGATCAAAGCTTTATTCTTGACTGATCTTTTTACTATATATGGTGAAATAATAACCCAAGGTTGTGACGTAACAAATCTCTTTTTTTAAGATTTAGAGCTAGAATGTAGTTTTGTGCAAGGAAACCTTCAGAAAAGGAATTGAATGTAAGTCAGAAAACACAAAATTCGGCAAGCATAAAATAAAAACTCCGCAAAATACCTGTAATTCACAACAAATAATAATGAGTACCTGCTAGTTAGTTTACCATCTGCATCCCCTTTTTTTTGTTGTGTTGGTTTTGGGTTTTAGTTTCATTTCTGATTCCTATTCTACTATTCTTGTTCAAGAAAAAGTGGGGCCAAGGAGTGGAGCCCACAGTGTGTGGGTTTTGGACAGCAGAAAGTGTCAGGAGATTGATGGCAGTGAGCATGGGTTAATTGATGCTCAGTTTATGTAAGGTATTTATTGTGACTATGACAGAAACAAAACGTTACGATGAAGAGGGAGAAGGGGGAAGAAGTTGCTTTGCAAGATCTCTGAAAAATGCTGTATGACATCATAACAAAATGAAGGAGAGAAAGAAAATAGGGATGATTCCATTTTACAGTTACTGGATTGCCTGCACACTTTTCTTACTGAGTATTTCCTACACGATCATGCCTGGGCACTATTTCTTCTTGGACATGGGGACTCATGCAGGTCAACAAAATCAGCTTTTGTTCCTCAGTAATGGTTATCTACTAAAAAATGCTGTCTCTCAATAGCTGTGGTTGTTGTTCCTTTTAGTAACTGGTGACTTGCTTTAGAACCTTAAAATTAAATCACTTCCTGAAAGGATTAATGTTCAGTTTAAACAGTTACAGTGCAGTGGAGTTAACAGCAACTCAGCTGCTATTCTATGTTTCTGCTGCTGTTTTCAACTGTGATACTACTTCAGACGTCTTGATGCTCATGGTATCATTAATTTATAAAGGATACAGTACTGAATTGCTGAGTCTAAATGAAAGTCTCTCTGGGGTGCTACTTCATTACTTTTTTCTTTTTGAAAAGAAAAATGGAAGTTCTTTTATGAGTAGAACTGGATGAACTGATTCAGGTAAAGAGAGCCATCTGAAACATTTGACAACATTTTAAAAGGACTGAAACACCTGCTGGGAAATTTGGAATTGCCCAAACAATTTTAGGTTGCTTTGTCATTTTCTTCTGTTTATAGTCCAAATCATACTGGTTTTGTTTTGTGGTTTTGTCTGGTTTTATAAACTTTTTATACAGGTACTTTGAGACATAATTATCCAACTTTTATGGAAAAGTCTATCTTTGAGTCAATTTTGACCAGACAGAAACAGGGAGGGCAAGGGTGTCAGATACTTGACCGGAAAATACGTTCTTGCAAGTTTACATGTTGTTTGCAGATCTGAGTTCTATGCAAACTTCTTTGTGCTCATCTCTACCAAAGACCTTAAGACTGTTCATCACTTTTCTTAATGGGAACGGGAGAAGGTACGGTTAAATTTGAGGCTGGACTGAAAAACCCAGCACTGAGGACACTGACAGGACTGATGCTGCCTGTACAGCTTGGAACGCAGAAATCAATGGTTCCTCTCTCTGGAGGACCACCTAAAGGGAAAGCTGTCTTACTGTAACTAAGAATAAAACATATAGGAAGACATCAGCAAGGGAAGAGTTAGAAAGAGATACAGAAACACAAAGGAAGAGTTTGATAAATAGAAAATGTCATGAAAATTAATAGATAGACAGTGCGAGAGAAAAGGGAGAATCTGTACAATGGGAAAAACAGAGACCAAGAAAAGTTCAAAGAAAATACAAGCTTAACCTCAGTCACCTGCTCACACTGGAAGGGCGAAGAATCTCATTTAACATTTCTTAGGTTTCAGAATTCATTGTACTTTGAAAGAATACTCGATAAATTATTTAGACAGTTTCAACTGAGATTGGAAAAATCCCAGCCTGTCAGAAGCTAGGTTAAAAAAGGTTGGTCCTGTATAAATAATTTACTTCTTTGGGGAGGAAAAAAGCACACAAATGCTAGTGTCTAAAGTAAAGAAGCACTAAACCTGCTGAATTCTCCAGCCATACAGTGAATTTAAGCCAGCACTACAAACTGAGTGCTCTCATTTAAAAGCAGAGGCTATGCCAAAGCTAAGTTATCAAAATAAGGTCAACATTAAAGATTCTGCAATTCACTGCTTTTATATATTCAGCCTTTTAACACCGTAAGCATATTCCAGTTTAAAAAACGAAAACAACTGGTAAAAGCGTCTTTTCTCAGTGATTTCTCATAGCAACTAATTTAAGTAAAGCAATCTTATTGTAACAGTGTTGGATTTTTTTCTTAATTCATTAGTGTTATTTCTATAAAGCAGACACTCTCCAGCTTCATCACACCAATCCACTGTTCGTAGCAGATAGTTCCCATTCCAGTCAGAATTGCTTGGCATTGCAAGGGAACTAAAGCAAGGAGTTTGTTTGGTTTTACATGGAGTAATTATTACTCACTGTGTTTATTATAGTACCTTTTAAAACTAATCACCATAGTAGCAGAGAAAAAGGAATTCTATTCTATTCTATTCTTTTATATTATGGCTTTTATTTGAGTAAGTACAAGTGCAGGATTTGGTGACAGCAACACCCTTCTACTCTGGCATACAAGCACTATATAATATTCTGAGTAATGCCACTTGAGTAACATCAGATGTGTAGTGAGCACAGAAGCTGTCCCTGCTGCCAGCATAGCTTTGCTGGCTGTCATGAGACAATGCTCCTCCCCAAAGACATTGTTCCATGAGGGGCCTTTGTTCCCCATTCCTCACTGAAGTCTACAGAAAATGAGGTGGCTCGGCAGCTTAGGAAGGCTAAGGCCCTAAGTGCAGTCCTGAGTTCTTCCTTCTGGACCCCCTGGATAAATAACTAATCAGCCTATCACTTCATTCTGTGTATAGTCAATACACTCAGTGGCAAGGGTGATGAAAAATATTTCTCAAAGTTTGACTGACATGTATTAGGACCATCTCAGATTTAATTTCTTTTGCTTCCCACAAATGCTATAGAGCTGGTAGGTGGTTTTCCGAAAGGTGGTTAGCCAGATCACAATACCTACCAATTATTTAGTGTGTGCCCGTATACAAAATGGGAATTACACTTGGATGCCTCCTACGCAGTCCAATTAGCTCACTAGTCACAGCTAGGATATTTGCATCTCAAAGTTGCTGTGCAAAGTCTGTCTTGATATTTGTCGGTAGAATTACTGCATGTTCCCTTTGAGAAGAAGATGTACTCAGACTTGATTTTCAAAGTGTCACCACTGTGAGAGAGCATGCCAGGGCAGCACACCCCGTAATTTGGCTGACCTGTGGGGGAGGCTGGGGGAAGAAGAGTCATGACTTTATTAATTCCTGAGAAACTTAAAAGCATATGGCCCACAGCATGACAACATCTGCTGCAGACACGGCGGTGACGCAGCCTTTTGCACCCCATAACTAGAAACATAACACTTTCTATCTCCTGTGCCCTCAGTATGGTTTCATTACTAATTCATGTAATTTCATTCTGTAATACTGATGTGAAGAAAATTCCTTTGTTTTGACCTACTAGCCCCAACCACCTTTCACTTCTCCAAGACTCTAGAGATGATCTTCCTTCTTACATCTGGGGCTTTAGCCAAGGAGAGCAGCAAATCCCTGCCCTCCTCGGCCTTTGCCCAGGAGCCCCTCTGGATGGGGCTGCAGCAGGAACAATCATTTTTTATCCTGATTCTTGTCAGCTCTGAGTCCTGTATTCAGCAAAGACACATAATTCCCACCAAACCAGGATGTGCCTGAAACGTTGGCTTTATTTGGTTATCTTTATCCTCCATATTAAATCTTCTAACTGCAAGAGCTTAGCGAAAAGGTGATAATAAAGGAGTTGGCAGATTTCTCTTTTGCATTTACAATGAATATTTTTAACATAACTAGTGGGCAGAAGATAGATGTATGTTCCAAGTTGTCTAGAAGTGCTGCGGATGAGGAAGATCACCAGAAAAATCAAGCAATTCCCTACTATTTATTTTTTATTTTGCTTCCAAATGAGGCTTTATCCTCTGCTTTTCATAGATCGAGGGGTTTATCAAGGGTTTATATATTTATTTCCTATTTTTTCCCAGATTTGCCAATTGTAGCATAACAAATGGAGAAAGGTAAACAGCACTAAATAATTGTACTAAAAAATGAACAAAAATAAATGGAGGATCAGCTTGCTTGTTAAATTTCATGTCATCCTTTGCTTTCAAAATTAGCTGCCTAATCAATATTTCTACTCTTCACATTTACTTACATGAGCTATCAGAGGGGAAAAATCACTAGTGGATAAATATCACCAAGGATTAAAAAAATCTATTTCAGTACTATTTTGTCTTATATAGAGTAATAGTCATTATATGAGAATACTGATATGGCAAAAGTAACAAAACCCTTAAGCACCTCTGCCTTTTATTAGAGCTAATGCAAGGTGGAGAGCAGGCTCCCTGAGGCAGGGGTTTCCAGAGCCTCTGCAGATCCTTATCCCCCCAAGTATTGTGTTGTGCTGCTGGGGTACCTCAGTGAGAACAATTGAGACTTGGCCACTAATAGGAGATATGTAAAACTTTGGGTTAAATTCTCTGTGTAGAAAGTGATGTAATGGCACACAAGGGGTGGAAGTGTCATTTTTAAACTGGTACAGTATATTACTTCATGTTCTTAGTTGCTTGCTGGTTGGCAGTAGGAGGTAAGACGCAGGAAGGAGATGGAGGGGACTCCGTGGTGTGTGTTTGCAGCCTGTTCCTACATGGCAGCTCTCACAGGGTGGGTGTCAGGAAGCATCAGTTTAGATAAACTGATCTAGCCCATCACTAACCTGGCACAGCGCCGCCTTCCAGGCATCCCACTGGGGTCTGCTTCAGCGCCAGTGCCCACAGATGCCAGAGACTGAAATGGAAACATGAGCGCCACAGCTACCACGGTGGTTATCAGAGGCATAATCTTGGGGGCTGGGCTGGGGGAGGAGTATTTAAGCTGCATTTTGTTTCTATTCTTGCATGGCTGCCTATCAATTACTGACTTCTATTGAATCTCTCCTGGTTTGCTCCTTGGCTGCGTAGCTACATGGGTTGTAGCACCCAGGCACGCCGCGGCATTGTGGCTCGCCTGTTCTGCACGAGTGGTGCCAAGGAGCACTGCGGGCCGGGCTGCCGCAGAGATGCCTGGGTAATGCTCCCCGTTCTGCAGTGCCATTTGCATCTCAATGCCAGAACACCGATGAGCTGGGCTCCGTCTCACTTACACCAGAGCAATAATTGATTTCAGACCTGAGTAAGTCCATTGAGCTCAGCTGAGTTTCTCTGGATTTACACAGATGTAACTGAGATCAGTTTGTGACCTCCATGTAAGATGAAACATTACTATTAAGTATTTGTCCTTCTGTGTTTATGAAGAGCCAAGGATGCGTTACTGACAGTCGTATGCTCATAAGGGAGCAAAAGACAACTGAGGAAGGAAGAAACAGTTTTGAGTGCAAATCTTTTGTAATTCTGAGACAAAGGTGAAGAGAGATAGAGATGGTTCCGACAAACATAGTATATATAGATCTAAACATTCATTCCCATTTAACAATGTTTTTTCCATCAAGTTCAAAAAATTGAGTTATCCAAATATTTCCTTCTCTCTTTCTCTCATTGAACTTTATGCTTTCATGTGAACACACTCACCTCACTTCACAGTAATGTTTTGCTTTTTTATTTTGAAAAAAGCATCTTTTAATATTGTATCATAACCTTGAAAATGAAATGCAACACTTTGGTAATTATTTATTGATTTGTCATTTTATTTCCTGTTGTAAAAAAAAAAATCTGAATTCTTTGAAATTTGAGATAAAACCCAAAACTCTGGAATTTCTCTGTGAAAGAAACATGCAGATCCTGGCTGCTGAGCTAGCCTTATCCTTTCTGTGGCAGTACATTTATCTATCCTTTCCACAATTTTTCCTCTGTGTTGCCTTGTCTTCAACCACCATCGCATGGCAGAGATTCTCAGGTCTTCCTGATACCCCATTCACCTGAAACCCCAGACGTTGTTCAGTTATTACTTGCCCATATAGAAAACAGAAGGAACAATACCAGAAAACGTAAGTATGTTACTCCTTTTGGAAAGACTGACTCTAGTTAGCAGAGTTCAGGATCAATGACATAGTAAGATCCAACACCTTTATCCTCCCACTAGAGGAAAGAGGTGAAGCCCTACATCATATCACTCCAATCCCAGATGTTCAGAGTACCTGAAATGGGAGATGGGCAGATGAACCACATCAAATTGCTTGTCTGCTTGCCAACACACAGGCTGCCTTCCCTTTGAAGTTCATCTATCAGCTTTTCACATTTTTGTTCCCTCTTCTGTCATTACCCAGTTCTGTGACAGCCTCTTATATAGGTGCTTGCGAATGACAAACGTGGCTAAGAAATACAATGTGAAACATTTACAGATTATATATGCATAGCTGCATAATGAGTATCTCAGAAGAAAGCACATTTCTTGGCAGAGTGGATTTTTTAAAAGTCCTACAAAGTTAAAGCCAATCCAACAAAGTTCTGTCTTTCTGCTGCCTTTCGCTCTTTTCCTTCCTGGTTTGGTTTTTCTCGTTGGTTTGGTTGGTTTTGCTACTTTGTCATAAAACAATAACACTGTGTGTCAACACAGAAAGCCCAGCTCTCTGCACACTGGTTACTAGCTGAGGCTATGCCTTTGATGGTGGGACTAGGATCTGACTTACTATATATTTCACCGAAGTCTTTTTAAGGTACTCTGTTTTTTCAGCTAAAAAACATGCGGACATGTTTTCCACACTCACAGTGGTTCTTACTAGCTGACTGAAATATAATTCAGACAGCGCTTGAGAAGAATTGACTTTCCAAAATCCCCACCATCCCTGCAGAGGTGCGTTCGTCCAATTTTAAATACATATTTCTGTTCCTGGTTTTGTTCAGGTTTAAGGTGCTGCTCATTTTAGTGCTTCTTTTGCAAATCCCAGAATAAAAAGAAATGTTGCAAGTGTACAAGTCAATGCTGTTTGAAGAGAATGTATTGTAAAATTATCTCTGCATCTTTTTTATACTATACAAGTGCTGACAGCACTTTGATGTGGAAAGGATGAGATATAGTAATCTGAGGGGCTGCTATGAAAGGAACGACACAGAAAAACACAGAGTAATGACAGCTCCACACAACATCTAATTCCTTCTTTGCACCACAGTGGAATCATTAAACCACAGCCATCTGCTAATGAGCAGGGAGGCTTCTCAACAGGGGGCACCTTTCCCCCATATTTTGTAAAATTCACTCCACCCATTGTAAAACCATCCATTATCTCCTTTTCTTCCACAACATTTTTTCTTTGACGAGTTTACTGTCACATGGAAATCAAATCAAGAAAGGAGAAAATTAGTGCCTGCTTTTGCAGTTGAAATTACTTATAATTTGAGGTAGAAGTTACTTCTAGAGATGGGGAAATTAGTTACAAATATTCCTAAAAAAAAAAAAAAAAGAAAAAAAAAGCAGATATCCTCTCCCATACACACATTCCAAATTTGCAACAAATGCAGAGCTGGAATACTATGGTTTCAAGCAGGAGTAACACTGCATACGTGCTTGCTCTACCAGCAAGTGACTTGCTGTGTGGGATCATGTTTTGGTATTGGTAACTCAGGTTGGCAAATGTTGACTACAACTGTCAAGGGCAAGAAATTTTAAGAGCAGTAGAATTGCTTGCTGAAGTGGGGAAATAAAATGTCATACGCAATACACCTGTTCAAGTTTCATATTTGACTGGGTTAATGCTAAAAAGAAGACACTTCCAGATAAAGGCAAATGCTGAATTTTGAATGCTAGAAAATAAATGCATCAAGGTACTTTTCTATGTATGAATCTTAAATAGTGAAATATTTCCTAAAGCTCAGAAATTTGTCAGGTTATTAATCAGAACAAAATAAATCCACAGAATTGCAAATAATGCACTGAATGCCTAGTGAAAAGGCATGCTCATTAGATGTACTACAATTTCCCTGTGCTTGTATTAAGCAGAAAACACAAGTGTCTGTAACTATCACCAGGCACCTAAAAATTAAAAATGTACTTGTTTAATCTTCTAAAAGTAAAGAAAGTTATTCTTCCATCCCTAAGGTATGTGCTGTGATGCAAGCAGACTAGAAAAACTGGATGTGTGATGTCAAAGCTATGAAGATCCATAAAATCGAAATTAAGAGAGTAGATCTTTATTTACATTTCTTTGAGAAGCCCGAATAGCCTTTAAAAGCTGGTTTACACAGATGCATTTGGCAGATAAATTGCAGCACATTTATTATTATTAGGGAATCTAATTCATTGCAATTCTAATATAACAAGGAATAATTGAGTTTTTAAACTCAGATAAAGAATGGACACACTCTGCAACTCAAAATGAGTTTATAATTACCATGTAAAAATGTATAGTGAATGTTTAAGGAAGCTGCAGAATCTAGACATCTCCTATGCAGAGAACAAAGCTACATATGACACAGTTCAGCTTAATTCTGGTGCTTCTCCTGTGACCAAGAGCATAGTTTTATTCTTTGGAACTTGGGAGTACCTAGGAATGCTGTGATTTATTTCTTGTTTTATAGTATTTCTCATGCTTACCTGCATTCACACAGGTCTGTACAGCTCAGAATTAACCACATCTGGCCAGCTGCATGCCTGATCTGAACAACATCATCAAGTTCACTGCATTACTGCTCTGGCACAGATCTTATCAGACTACAAGCCTTTTACACTTAATCAGTCTGAAGTGCTCTGTATAGTGTCCATGGTAGAGTTCAAAGTGCTGGCTTCGGGTTTAGACAATATTAGAGCACCAGGATGGTGTAAGAAATATTGGAGAGGAACAAATTTTGTTTGTGGAGCAGTGAGTAAGAGGGTGAGCAAAGCAGGGGGGTTACCAGGTCAGCAGGTAGCACAGGACCCTGCTGAAGCCAGAAGGTGCCTCAGCTAGACAGTGGAAAATCAGCTGAAGTGCGTGAATGTGTGAGTTTGATAGCCTTGTACATACACACCCCCAGCTCCTCAGCTGAGGTGTGTAATAGCCTGTATTGCTAAACATCACAGCATGCTGCAAAGCTCATCTGTCAGTGGCTGTGGTATATGGGACTGACAGGGAGACTCTCTGCCAGGACAGGGACTTCTTCCTTTCCTTTTCATGAATTGGTCACTGCTGTGGTGTAAGGTGGATGCTCTTACCTTGCATTTTAAATTATTTTGAAATGGTTTTCATTTGTGTGGAGCTCATTGATAGGAATCTTTTTCTTGCCTTCCTTTCCAGTAAGGTCTGTTACCCCAGGAGAAGACCAATCATTACAGAGAAATGAAAAGCCATGCTCACCGCTCCTGGCTGTTCGTCTCAGAAACCTGGCCACAGCCTGTCAGACACAATCCTCAACCCCTTTCTCTCCCTTCCTCTTCCTTTGCTGCTCCCAGCAATGAGGTAATCAGTGCTAAATGTTTAGTGCCCATGCACAAACTTGTAGCATCACTCTGATGTACACTCTTTAAATTTAACCACAAAAATTGCTACTTTTCTGTAGATAGCTACATTAATACAGTATCAAGCAGTTAGATTAGACTGAGTATCATCTTTTCTGGAAAGATCTGCAGTCCAAATTGTCCTGTGTATATATGGCAGGTAATCTGCAGACAGCTTTGATTATTATTAAATACACTTACAAAGCTAGTTTGCAGACTGAAGCCAGTGATTAATTTTCCACAAAACTCATCCTTTCCTTTCCTTTCCTTTCCTTTCCTTTCCTTTCCTTTCCTTTCCTTTCCTTTCCTTT
This sequence comes from Eurystomus gularis, assembly GCA_013400335.1. Taxonomy (NCBI): domain Eukaryota; kingdom Metazoa; phylum Chordata; class Aves; order Coraciiformes; family Coraciidae; genus Eurystomus; species Eurystomus gularis. The sequence continues at coordinate 16,918 of VZZY01025326.1, read as the reverse complement.
CCTTTCCTTTCCTTTCCTTTC
>VZZY01025326.1:1557-16827 GCA_013400335.1 Eurystomus gularis | reverse complement strand
TTCCCCTTCCCTTCCCTTCCCTTCCCTTCCCTTCCCTTCCCTTCCCTTCCCTTCCCTGTGAATCAACTGCTGTGTATTATTTGTAAAAGTAGTGATGTCTCTTAACATTTAAAAGATGCTGAACAATTATATCATTTCAGGTTATTATAAAGATCTGCCTCTATGAGATTTAGAGGCTATTCATTATTATTTTCATGTGTATTTTATGTGTCTTAGGGAAATTCCCTAATAGCTTTATTATTTGCATTTTTATGACTCTGTTATGGCTAAAGCTGTTCCTTGTTTACACTCTCTTTGTTCTTCTTCGCTTCATGCCACCTTTCTTCTCTCCTTATCCACACACACAAACAAACAGTGCTTCCTGCTGCCTCCTGGACCACTGCCAGCTGTCCTGATGTCACCCAGCAAAGGACAAAACCAGCCCAGCAATAACGAAACTTGCCTAGAAGCAGTGAGCTTCAGCCTCGGCAGAGAGCACATCCTCCCTTTCTTCAGAACGCCAGCAAAGATGTCCTCTGCAGGCAGACATTCCATACTGGAAATATTAGAAGAATTCAGTCATTTAGTTAACTTTCTGTTCTTGGACATAAAGTAAGAAAACCAAAATAAACTGTCTTTCAACTGTCCTTCAAACCAACATCTCTGGTTGCAATGCTTGGCAGAATTTTTATGTTTAGAGATTAGTATACTGGTGAATACTTAACTTTTCTAAACTGCCCCTTCCTAAGTAACAGCTCTGGGGGGCACTGTTTCATTATGGAAAAAAAAGGGAGAAAAGCTGAGAAAAACAAGATGCTTCTGTTCTCAGAATTTAATTTCCCACAGTGATACTATACAAAATGACACATAAGTGATAGAAGCATTATCAGTAAATTTTGGAGCTATGAAAACTCCTTGGTGTTAAAAACTAATAACTGCATTCAAGGTAATTCATAACTAGAGCTGAGAAGCAGTGGAACAATATATTAAGGATCTTAAAAAACTATTTCAAAAAGTAACAGCTCATTACAGCTATATGTAGGAGGTGGGGAAAAAAATCCATATTGTTCCTACCAGTTGGTGTGGTAGAAAAAAAAAAAAAGCTATTTGATAAGGTAGGGGAAAAATAGGAATACATTTTAATTCCTAGAGAATCTGTGCCTGAAAGAAGAAATTCTAAAAAGAATTTATCAACCAGACACTCTTTCTCACATTAATTCTTATACAAGCAAATTACCTATGATCCAATGCTTGAAAAAAAAAAAACCACAACAAAAAACCCAAACCCTCCAACACTTACTAATGCATACTGGCAGGAACACACGCCAAACAGAAAGTCAAATCAAGTTTTCAGGAAATGTTCATGTCCAAAAGTAGACTACCTTCAAATTTTAAGATTATATGAGATGAGATTTTTTTAATTAGATCTATAAAGTAAACACAGTTTAAAGCCTGAGTCATAGTAGATCTGCAGGGCACCTCATCCAAGTAAGAGTTAAAGAACATGTTTTTGTAAATCTTAATAATTTTATTCTTTTTGGCCTGTGCTCTTTTCTAGAACTACAGAATCTGAAGTGTGCTGAATGGGGTGAGTATTTGTGCTTATTTTCAGCTCTATTAATTGAGGAGGCTGTCCGTCCTTGCTTTAACCTACTTTCTCTGCTGAAGTCATTTTGCCTCATAAGCCCCATGGAGATTTGAGATGCAAAGCCAGTTTATTTCTACAGTGGTCCCACTTTGTTTAGAAATATTGCCAAAGGCTTAGTTGGAAACCCTTCTCATAGGAAATAGGAACATTTGGTACTTTGCAAATACCGTAAGGATTCAGCTTAAAATAGAAAGAACAGTTACCAACTGTAAGATGAGTGTACTGCTTCCCTTCAAACTTAACATCTGAGGAGAAAAACATTAAAACCCCCAAATATTAATATTTATCAAGTATTAAAACATGGCGTGACTCTAAGTATTGATGTAATTATTGGTTAGTTTCTTGACAGTTATTATGTACAACATTTTCTGATATGAACTGTACCACACATTCTGTACCAAAATGTTAAAGAAACTTACTATTTTGTGTGTACTTCTATGATCCCAGAGGCCTTTTCAAACCTAAATGATTCCATGATTCTATGATTCTGTGTTGCATTTTATGCCTGAAAATGTAGAAGTCTTTGAAAAAAAAAATCTCAAATATTTACAAATTTGTAAAAAATCAAAGTGTGTCGGTATGCTGGGATGCTCGATGCAGAGATGACTGAGAGTGCCACCTGTATCCAGACAGGTTTCTTGTGAGCACTCTTCATGATTGCTTTATGCTTTCAACAGAGTAGTGTCATTATCTCACATGATCCTTCCCACAGCAAGGATGAAATCTGTCTCTTCAGGAGGACTCCTGGGAGGCAGACATTTTTTTGTCAGTGTTCAGGTGCAGTCATGGTGTCTCCAGAAGTTTCATGAGGTTGATACTTTACTAGTAGAAGAACAACAAAGAAGTATAACCATACCAGCATGTGAGCAGCTGAATTTCCTACCCCGGGTAGCTGAGAGGAAAATGTGCATGGTCACAGTGTTGCAGGGAGGAGGCAGTACTTGGGATTAGAACTTAACCTTGCAGGGGAAAGTAAGCAATCTCTTCCTTGGTGCAGTGGGTGCAGTGGGATTCTGCCCTCCAGAAGATCCCACCTATATCATCATAGAGTCAGTTTCTATTTAGACCACACAGCAAATCTGTTCTGGTATTCCTATTAATAGTTTTGTATTTGTTATTTATAGGAGGTCTTCATCAAAACACTAATGCAATTAGTTTGGTATGACTCCATTAGCTGTGCCCTGGTGCTTGCAGATCTGATCTGTGGGCTATAATGATAACTAAATCATCAAATAACAATAAAATATTGTAGATCCTAAAGCTGCTATAGCAGAGACCTTTGGAGAAATACAGCCATATGCCATAGGAAAAGCAGTGCCCATTTTTAGCACAAGCAACACTGAGATACAAATCACATCACACATCACACAGAGTCAGAGTTAATTAAGTCAGGCACCTACTGTTTGCCTATCGTTTGCAATAGCTATTAATTTGAAGGTCTGCTAAGAAAAGCAGATAATTAACAAATGTAGCATTTTATGACATGATGAACGCATTTCTGAAGGGGCTGGCTCATAGTGACTTCTGGATAACACTGCTCTCAGTACAATTTTAGACAATACACCATAGTCATTTAGAGGGAAAAAAAATGTTAACAGAGCTTACATCTCTCTAAAGGTAAAGTGGAAAAAAGGCCAAGAGCTCTTCCTGTTGAACGTACAGCGTGCAAAACCACACTGCAACTGCTATCAAAGGAGCATGAACGTTTTGGCATTTGTTCTCGTTATTTTGAACACATCATTTTGCCAATTTCTATGAAATTCTTTTTAGATATATACATTTTAAAACATGACAGAAACTATACTTTGTTTAAAATCATATTGAATTACATACATGCTGTCACTGTCACTCTAAAGTCATTGTTTTCATCTATTTAGTGCATCTCTATTTATTGACTGAAATAACTGCTTTTCAAGATTGAAGTGCTAACTCTTCCATTACACACAACCACAAGAAGCTTCGATCTAGGAAAAAAAATGACAGTCTTTTAGGTAGGACTAAGGAATATTGCTATGATATGAACTATGATTAAAAAGATTAAAGTGAGAACCAGGAGACAGCGTTAAGACGCTGGGAGGATTTAGACGAGCTACAATCACAAGTCAGTGAAGATCCTTGGATCATTTCCACCCTGAACACAAATGTTGATCTCACATAGTGAAGAACTGCTCTTTAATATAACAAAAATGCATCACTTTCAATAAAAGAATATTGGCATCATATTTTGGACAAAACCTAATATTTACTGCAACACTAGTTGGCTGTTATAGAGGAATTAAATATTTTAATACAAATATGCTTAAGTTTAGAATTTGTTACTTTTCCTGTTACTATACTCTCCTGCCTTTATTTTTTAAATTATGTTACTGTTCAGTATATAATAAAGTTCTTTTGTGAAATACTTCAGGGGGTCTTCCCAGTGTTGTTACTGTGTTTAAACTCTGAAGAAAATATTTTCAAATAACCCTCTAAGTTTCTAAATCTCTGTTGAGATGAACTTACATAGCTGGATATGCTGCAAGATCTAGAAGCTCCAAGGGGTGCTCAATGTCCTGCCAATATTCAGATGTTCATGACATCAGGACCATAAGATTTATCAAGCAACTAAAGAAATTCAGAAGACGTAAGTAATATAAAGGTTTTTAACATTTCAGGTCCACTAAAAATAAGGCAAATCTAGACAGATCCTTTCCAGTGCATTATGATATACCATCTACCCTGATGTATTGATGCTTTTATCTCACAGTAAGATTCATTGCAGCCACTAGCTCCAGTCAGTACCTTTCCCTCTGCATTGCCGAAGAGATGAAAGATGAACACAACATCCAAATGCCAGTTCAGCAGCTCAGAAATAGTTATGCTAACGTGTCCTTTAGTTAAAGGCTTGTGTGTCTGCTTCTGCTCACAGAAAAGTGACAGAAGGAACAGGGGGCTTTTTAAAAAAAAAAACTGTTGTGAAAGATGAACTATGGGAAGAACACATATTTACCATTTCTAGCTTGAAAAAGGAAAGTTGAAGAATGGTCTAACCATCTAGTCACATTTTTAGAAGCATGTAACAATTAATCCTTTGGTCCTTAATACAGGACAAAATGTAGGTGGAATTTCCAATATGGATGTAATATTCTTGTTTCTGATATCTTTATAGTCATGTTCTCTTTCTATTTAAAGAGTAAAATTTGAGTAAAATTATATATCAAGTTTTCAGTAAGAGAATGACTACATCACATAAGCTTTGCACACTTAGCAAAGAAAGGGGATACAACCTCCCAAACCACTACCCAGTGCATTTTGCCACACAATCACCAGTTTAGTGCAGGCAGGCCAAAAGAAAAGTGCATTCATCATGCCCTGTCCTACAGTTTCTGGGCACAAACCCACTGTCTGGTACTGAATGTCGCATCCCCACGAGGGGCCTCTACTGTCCCAGCTCTGCAGAGCAGCTGGGATGTTTTTTTTTTTCTTTAAAGGTCAGGATATATAAAAATACTTCATATAGGCTGAAACAAAATCAGCACAAAGGGACAAAGACATAAATGGAAGGGGTTTAGTTGCTAAAGAAAGGAATTTAGTTGCTAACTAAGCTAAAGCTGCTGAATGATGACACAGCTCAATGCGTGGTATAGCCTTGAAATTATAGACATTCTAACTTCAGGGGGCTTGCTGTAGAGTAACACCTTGGTTTGATGAACTCTTATCACTGTGGAAAAGAACCAGTATTCCTCTGCAGTGTGTAAGGACGATGTGAAACTACGGACATGAAAACACCAGTTCACACAGACTGAAGTGACCTGTAACTGGAGCGCTAGTTCTGGTTTCAGTCCACATCACTAAATAAGAATAACTTCAAACAAGCAAACAAAAAAACATTAACACCATTCATGAGCAAAATCTGAGAGTAAGAAAAAAAGACTTTTTTTAATGCCAATCTGCATTTGCTGTGCCCTCCTTTTCTGAATAATATGCTTAATCTGTAAATTACTTTAACGGTAGAATGTGCCTGAAGGGACAGGAATTGTTCACAGTGCCAGAAGCTGGTTGGAGAACAGCATTGCCACAAAATTAAAAGAAAGGAGATCTTAGCATACAGACTAGGAAGCTGCTTTAAGCAGGAGCTGAGCAGATTTTTTACTACGAGAAGCAGCTGAGAGACTGTCAATAAAAATAATAGAAAACATATGTGATGTTTTCACACAGTGGAAATTGTGTAGAAGTTCCACATATGATCATCCGTACCCACTGAGCTCATGGGGATAACTTTGCTTTGATGAGGTTTCTAAACAAGCTAGGAGTCTGCTGGTGCTTTCTTGAAAAAAATAAAATTTGTGATGGAGTGTCACTAATGTCACTCATTTGAGGTACTTCATATATGTATTTGACTTCACAGCATGGATATTAGATCCCCCTGAAACAGTGGTATATAGGTGATGTAAGAGCTTGCTTGCTTTTTCTCTCTCTTACATGTTGCTTCTTAACAGCCTGTAGCAGAGATTGCTTGCTGCCACAAAAAAGGTAGCAGATGGGATTGCACGGCCATGTCCCACTCTGCTACCAAACAAGTTCAGCTTTGTTGTCTCAGACCTCCTTTGGAGGCTAGGCTGAGCTCACTTCTCTGACCTTGTACTGAAACCACAGATGATGCGATTGCTTGTCTCAGCTGAGGTGTGCAGTGGTATCCTACAGCTGGTGCATTGTAACAGCTATCTGGAAATACAGTTTGAGCTGCACACAAAGTTTTAATTCTACAGTCTCCTAAAGGTCACACTGATTAACTTTAATGGGAATTAGTAGTGTACAAATGCCTTACTCCTAACAAAGTGGGAAGGGAAACCAGTCTTCAATCCATCATTCTGAGATTGATAAATTAATAAAGCAATATTAACTGTTAAGAATCAGATACCAGAATAAGGTATTGGAGCAGCTATGGTTGCTTTTCCAGTAGTGTTAGGTACTTTCAGTGAACTTCTACATACAAACCTTTATTGCTTATTTGTAGAAGACTGGAAGCTGATGGAGCTACAGCTGCTTATGCCAGGAGAGGCACCAGTCCAGGGAGCCAGGGAGTAGAGCATGTGGGTGATTTTTAACTTTTATCATTTCAAGCACAATGACAAAAATTGCCATGGGAAAACAACGTGACTAAAACTATGTTTCCTGTGGCTTACTAATGGAGTACTCATGCACAACATTAAGCTGATGAATATGAATTTGTTGGACACATTATCCTTTCTCCCTTTGTGCAGGTTTCAAAGATTACAATTATGTTTGGTTTAATTACTATTAGTCTCAGTTGAATTGTCACTGCTTTCAGCATTTTCAGTGTATAGAAATTTATATTTTAAATGCACAGGCACAACTTCTCATGTTGATTTAATTTTGTATGAATTGGGTGTTCCTGTATTTTAAGGTCTGATCTTTCATTGTGCTCACTTACGAAAAGGAGAAGCATTGCGTGTCAATTATTGCTGTCCTAAATATATATAAAGCCACTTGACATGAGTTAATTCAGATACCAGAAGTGACGTGATCCTGCTGGCCCATCCATAGCACTGTGCTAACCTAATGAAACACTGTGTATCAGACGGCACAGATTTCTACTTAGTGTGACTATATGGTTTCTGGTACCAGAACTAGCTCATTTAGAGATAACTTACCTCATTTTTCTCTGTTCCACCTGCACTGTGCAGTAAACATGCCCTGAGATAACTCAGAAATACATAAAAATCCATATGAAAGTAATCTCCATATAGCTCTAGTTAGAGCACTCTCATGCAGTTTCTTTCGGTATGTGTTTGTTTAATAATGTTCATGACTTACTTTTTAATGCATTTTACTGGAAATGGGGAGAGTCAAGTATATGTTCACGACTTACTTTTTAATGCATTTTACTGGAAATGGGGAGAGTCAAGTTCCAGTACAGAGTTGAAGAGAGTCCTGCCATGCCCTGACTGGTTCCACTGGGTGAAGGTACTGTTACCTGGGGACCTCCTCTTTGCACATGGGGGCAGCTCTGCAAGGTCACTGGGGTTACTTGTGCATACACCTAGGACTGATGACTGAGTAGACACTTCTTTAGGGCTTTTTGGTTTTGCTTGTTTGCTTCTTGTGTGGTTTCATCTTTGGGTTTGTTTGTTTGTTTTTTTCCAGACACCATAATCATGCTCAATTCCAATTGCAATAATTTACTTCAGACTGAGATAGAGATAAGAGATCATAGCCATCTCTTAACACTTACAGACTAGCTGCATGGCTTCTGCATGGTGATTAGGACTGCTACAATTAGATCTTCATCTCCACAACCACAGAGCCCTGACTGCTTCACAGGCAATTAAGAATGTTGAGCAAGAAGCTGTGCAAGACATCCCAAGCAAGAGGATACATCTGAATTCCTTCTACTCTTGAGAACAGGGGTCCTCAAACTACAGCCCGCGGGCCGGATACGGCATTCTTTTTCCTGTTTTTTTGTGCACTACTACAAATAAAATATGTGCAGTGTGCATAGGAATTCGTTCATTTTTTTCCAAACTATAGTCCGGCCCCTGACAGTGTCTGAGGGACAGTGAACCGGCCCCCTGTTTAAAAAGTTTGAGGACCCCTGCTCTAGAAGTCAGAAACCACAGTCACGGCTCTACTTCAGACTCTGTAAATTTGATATCTGGAGAGCAGGAGATTCAAAAAGGCTGGTCTGGGGTATTCAACCTGCACTACTGCCTGCTCCTTAAAGCACTCCCTTGGGAAGCGCAGGCTTTGGACATGCATGTCTTTTCACCCTCACAGAATTAAAACTTACATCTCTTAAAGCACGTCACCAAACCACAAGACTAGACCCACTATAAAGCTGAAGGTATTCTCCATTCATCCTGAAAAGAAATAAAATGTAAGGGTGACACACTGCAGAAAAGGGATTGCAGATGAGCAGACCAGAGAAGAAATGAGCAGAAGGAAGCTTTGCTGCATAATCCAACAGTAAAAGCATTAACTTAGGAAAGGAGAAAGGGAAAACCTCACTTCACTGCTTCTATTCAGTATTAAACTGCCCTTTCCCTTTCTTGTTCAATGAATCCCACCTTCCCACCCTCTCCTCTGCTTTCCACATTTAAGCAGAGAACTGAGGAGCGTAATTTATGGTACCCCGTGTTATTCAGCTGCTTTCAAAACACAAACTTGTTCCTCAGAGGTAATCAGTTGTCTCTTGGTGAGGGCACCTCTAAGCAGACTGTTTCTTTCCCATCCCTGTCCTCAGGCTCCGAGTGGAAAGCTCAGCTGTCCATGTTTGCTCTCTCCCAGGGTGTTCAGAGGGACAGCCTGAGTGATGGTACATGCGCCATCAGCCACAGGACGTCCTTCTCATGAGATGCTGCTGCCACATTGATGCCATATGCCTTTTTATTTCATGACACCTGTTTACACAGTGTGAGTCAGGGAAAAGATTACTTTCACAGCAGAATGGGAAACCACAGAGCATTCACGGGCAGGCGATGTATTTGCAGTGGGTTCATGGAGTATCTAGTGAAATAGTTTAACAATCCATATTGTCAGAATCTGTATAACCATCCAGGTACACACTGGTTTCAGTCTCCTGTGTAAGCGCCACAGTTACAAATCATTTTGAAAGCCAAAGAAATAAAATTCTGTAGCTAAAACTTAGTTATATGCAGAAAAAAAAATCATGTTCTTTTTCCAATTAATATTACTTAACATATCCTATCCCTGCGTTTGTTTTGATTAGGGATTTCTTGCTCTATTGATTATGCTTCTTAGTATTGCAAAGTGAATGCAGAGTTGACTTCTATGGCTTTGTAAGTAAAAATAGCTATTATCTCTGGAGCGCAGAATATTTAAATCTGGTATGATGCACAATTTTATAACACTACTGGCCTTTGGAAAAGTTTGAGAACAGGCTGTTAATGCTTCAAGTGCTGGAGAATGAAGACTGGTACCTTCATTTAAACCAAACCAGTTTTGAGTTAAAGTGCTGCATACTCAGTAATCTAAGCCATGGGCTGATGCTCCCTGTCTCTCACTCAGTCTCACAAGCTTTGAAAGAAGAGCAGGGTAGACATCTTAGATCTTGGTGGCTAAGTCTTCAACTGCTGCACCAGATTATCCAGACTTAATCATGAATGTCCCCTCCTCGCTGTGTTCTGATTTTTTTTTAACACCAAGGATTTAAGTCTGTAATACTTGTTGCAATAGAAGTAGTGTTACAGGTGTGTTACATGATGTGACAAAACAGAAGTACTGTACAGTTGAAGTGCTGGGGCCTGAGTTGTGGGCCCCAAGTTGGAGTTGACCTGTGAATGAGTCACAACCTAGCAGAATGTTTTGTTTTTCTATTGGCTTCATGTTCCAGAGGCAGAACCTGGCGCCCCTGTGTCTTTGTGACTCTGCTCTCACCCAGGTGGTTGTGGTTTGAGTGGCGGGTAAGGCCAGGGCTATATTAACCAGGAGCTGATTAGTTAGAGGAGCTTCCTGTTGGGTGTGGCTTCTGTGGGGGCTGGTTGTACCTTGCTGAGCTTTCTTGGTGGTGTCCTTCCGAGGTAGATATCTCTGTCCGTTGTGTCCAGCAAGTGATGCTGGCACCACAGTGGGCAGTGGAGGAGCTGGGCCCACATGAACCTATGGCAGGACTGTTTGAAAGAAGACTTCTGAGGGGATGTTGCTGAGTTCAGTGTTGGCCTGTGTGATCAGGCAACTGATGGCCACATAAAATGATGATGGCTGAACCTGCACAACAGTAGAGAATAAATAAGTTGATTTAAGAACCAATACAAAGAAAGAAAAAAACCTGTAGCATTTTCCAACCTTGAGAAAGTTTTACTAAATTCAGTTGCTAGTTTTCAAAATTAACATTAAAAGAAAGTATTTTTTTTTTAAATTAAAAATATTAATTGCATTGCTTTCATAGTTTCATCCGCAAAAGAAAAAACAACGCAAAACTTGTGATCAAATACAAGCTAGATCTCAAAACCCCCCAATACACACAACGAAGCTGTGTTTTCTGCATTGTTCTACACAAGGGTTATCTTAATAGTGAGGAAGATCAGGGATTAGTCCATAGAATCACAGCAAGTCATTGGCAAAGCTGGAAAAAATCCTCAGGTGTCCTGAACCAAAATTATATGGCCAAGGAGAAAACAAGCTATTCCATTCCTACAGCCAGGAATGTGGTATCATTAAGGAAGGGAAGGGTATGTAACACAAAAACACTTAGGGAAGAAAGTGGGTGAAAGGCAAGTCATTTCCCTGGGTGGGGTATGAGAAACAAGCCTTTATAAAGCAGGTAGATGCATTCCTGTTTGAACAAAACCAGAGAAGTATGCCAAATTATTTGTCTTGTGTCCTCCTTTTGCCTGCATGAAGCAGTTAAGCCTAAGATTAGCTACAAGATCTACAAGTCATCTGACCTAAAGAGAAGAGAGTGCTGAGAATGGTTGTTTCAGCACTGAAAGAAAAAAAAGGCTGAAGGCTTTGAGAGCTCCTGGGGCAGGGTGCAGAACCAAGTGATTGCCCTTTCAAGTTAGCTGAGACACTGAAATGGTCACAAAGGACTTTGATTCAAATGTAATCTTATAAATTTATTTATTGCTTCATTAACAGGTTTCATTATTAAAACTCTATAGTTTAAGAGAATAAAATTATATTTTAATCTACCTAATATTTTATCTAATAAAAAGCAAACCCCTGCGAACAACAACAAAAAACCCCCAAACAACTGAAAAACCAGCTCCAAGTAACCTGGTAAGTACAATATGAGAGTAAAGTTCTTGTGAAAGAACTTGTAGAGTCAGGGGACGCGTTTCATTCCTTGTTGTAAGTTTTAGGAGCTAGAGATTCCCCCCATAAGACCTGCAGTCCCTCATGGCAGGCACTAAGCAACATTCCTCAGACAGCGCTACAAGTGGTGCCAAACACCCTGTGTCCCCTAGAATCACACTATCAGAGAGCAGAGACAAGCTGCTCTGTAGAAGCTGTTCTTAATTGAAAGTTTAGAAGAGAAAGAGCAAGTCAAGCAGGCAGCATGACAACAGTGCTGTGGTGGGAAAGTGAGTGACAAGTAAAAAGTCATTACTACTTGTCACCCTACTAGAACAGAGATGTGCATGTCCAAAAGATAAGAGGCAGCATCATTTTAGGAATGCTAAGAACAGATGATAGCAGACTAAGAACAACTATTGGGGTTTCATAATAATATATAGAAACCATCACTTGATTATGTACTTCATCTATTTTCTCCTTCATGTATCTTGTAAGCCAACAATGTGCATTCATGAAAACTAGTATTTCTTCACAAAGCACCAGTGACAATGGACTCTTAATGGTATCTATGTACCTTTGCAGAATGAAATGCTGGATCTGAATTGTAACTAAATGATATGACTGCATGAAAGTTATTTTGATTAAAATATCTTCCTATATTTGCATGAAAAAATCCCAGCCTCATATTTACTAATGTATAATCAACGTGAGCATAAATGCTGCGGAGAAGTGGTTCTTTTAAATTCTTTTAAATTATAGCATTTCAGAACATCTGGTTATGTGATATCACGTCCTAATGTCACCGGTAATCATCTGTGTCAGAGCCTGGTGGTAGAATCAAGCCCTATTTAAAGTGAAACATAGTTATGGTAACATTTGCAAGCTGTATAACTAAGCCTATCTTTTACCCTTAGAAAATATGCAAGTCAAACACACACACACAAAAAATAATCCATATGCAATTAAGCAATAAGGCCCCAGTCAAAGTCATCACACTAAGCCATGCTATTTACAAGACCACAGCTGTGAGGCAGCAGCTCTAGAAATCTGCCAGCCCTACTTCAAGCAAGAATTGGATACGTAGGATGTTGTAGTCCTGATTTTGCAAAGCAATCCACAGGGCACAAAGAGGAGGTGGTTTGCATCACTGGGATTTAAAAACATTTTGTTTCAGTACAACTAGGCTTGTGCCATGAGAATTCTTGCAAAACAAACATTGTATTTCCATATTGATGAGAATGAATAAGATGTGAAGTGTTAAGCACACCTAAATTTTTAATACTCTCATCTAGTGCTCTATACGCTTGTTTTTAAGCAATGACAAATCTTTCAGACCATGTACAAATTAAAGTTTCCTTGTTATTAAGAGTAATAAATATCCCCATCTTTTCGGTAACTACCTTTTTTAATCAACATCTTAATCCTCCAAAAGCAGAAGCCTTGTATCATGCCCACAATGAGAACTGACTCACGTCGATATACATCAAGTGCTAGCAGAAGAGTAAGACTGCTGAATAATAAAGGAAGCAAATCAGTGTCCTGAAAGGTCATTTTAAAAATGGTAACTATTCCAGCAGTGGTGTGTAAGCATGAGCTGTTGTGAACAAGAAAAAAAAAAAATCTGGGATTCCTGAGAGTCAATAATTTTTAGAAAGTAGAAAGAAGAGACTGAGAACTATGCTTTCTAAAAAAGTGTGGAGCTTTGTTTGTAGCCTATGCAATAAATACTACAGAATAAATCAACAGAAGTTTTCCATTAACTCTGTATTTAAGTGATTTTCCTCAAAAATAAGCCCTGAATAGCACTTGTACTTTACATGAGTTTTCTTACAGAACTTTGTGTCATAAATTTCAAAATTTAGTATTTTTAAGTGAAATATCTTCATTTTTCTTTCTTTAGTTCACCATTTTGATTTCACTGTTTATTCCATACTTTGTGTATATTGAATTAGCTGGTTTTCTGCACTGTTTCAATAACATTTCCTATTGTTTAAGGAGATAATATATCTCTATTTTTTTCCCCATGCATACTGTTTCCCCATACTGTTGTCTGGTGTGTGAGACTGGCCAGCGTCACCACCCTAAGAGAAGATTAAGCCTTTGTGTGCCTCTTAGTCACTCTGCACCTGAAGTAAGTGGCTTCATTTTGCAGGTTTTAGGACTGCAATCACTGAAACTTATGCAAATTGGCTCAGCAACCTGCAGGACCAAGGCAGTGCTTCAGGGCTGAAAACGTGGCAGAGGACAGCTATATGACTCTAGGCACAACCAGGAGTCCCACGGCTTCTGGGCCCCAGACCTAGCCCCCTGGGCTGCCCCGTGGGCTTGAGATAGGGCAAGGACTCTATAGTATCGTGGAAGACACTTCCTTGTTGACAGCTACCTAGCTGTGAGAAAGATGTTTTGCCATTGCCACGACCACAGCACATGTTCAAGGGTGCAGTTCTTACAAGAAGGGAAGAGGAGTAAAACATGTAAAATGGCATGCTTTCATTCCTCAGTCCTTGCAGGGATGCTGTAGGCAAATACCCGCTGCTCCTGGGAAACAATCTTGAGGATTGGTCTTGTGTCATAGTTGAACAAATTTCAGCCATGGGAGGAAGGCAGGGAATGCATCAGCAGGTAACTCGGTATTTTTGTCTGTGAGTCAGCATAAGGCTATTGCGCACTATGGTTTATCAGAATTACTCTGCTTTTGATGCGTTTCTCCCTTCCGTTTGAAAGGGGAAATTGTGAGCGTTGGCTTCCACCTTGTTGCCACCTTCTTCCTCTCAACAGATACAGTGTCCCACTACATATGTATACACAGGGACTTGCAGGTGGATGCTGGCAGGTGCCGCGCAGCGGTGCTGCTGCACGGCTCGGTCACAGCTGTCCCTGCAGGGACCAGCAGGCTCTTGGTTGAATTAATGCCTTTCTGACCCTGTTCTGCTGTGTCCTCTAAGAGTTTATTTTCACTATCTCACAAGAGCTGAAAATGGACCATAAACGTTTTAAGACCTTACACAGCATTTTCCTTTTTTCCTTTTTCCTCCTTATACATTTAATTACCTTCCACAATCCGAACAAATTGGTGCCTATAACAAGCCAGAGGCCCTCTTTTCATGTGACTTAGTAGTGCTCCGTTACTTCAAACTTTCAGAGGCCATAAAATTCTCTCTAATTAAACAGACATCCTAACAGCATTGCAACATTCCACATGGCATAATGTATGGACGTCTCCCCAGTCGTGTTAAACCAGCAGCTGATGCGTAAGCGGCAGAAGAACGTGGTACAGGCGTTACTCAAGGGGCAGGCGTACTAAATTCGCTCAGTAAATTCACTGGATTTGACAGAGGTCGCTGGAAGACTTTGGACAGCGCCTCCTTAAGGGGAGTGAGCTGCCGCCGCGTTGCTGTCACCCAGCTTTCTGACGCGAACCTTGCGTGTTTTGTAGCAATGGGGTTGTTTTTTCTGAGATGCCTCCACCGGAGCAGTCGGCACCAGAGCAGCGCAGGCTGAACGGAGGGCAGCAGCCCGCCTGCTGCAGAGCTGCTGGCTGAGGAGTCACTCTGCCGGCTGATTTCCCGCTGGGCTTTTTCCTCCCCTGCGACAAAACCTTCACAAAGGTTGTTTTCTAACCAGCAGGTTTGAAAAGGAACGGCGCGGCCGCGGCGCGCGCTAGCCGCAAGATGGCCGCCGCCGAACTACGCTTCCCGTCATGCACCGGGACCTCGCGCTGCCCCCTGGGCTGGGCGGGGCCTGAGCATCGCGCGCTCATTGTGCGCCGCGTTCCCCCGGAAGTGACGCTGTTCAGGGCCGTAGGCAGCGCGGGGTGGTGGGTGCCGAGCTCGGTGGGCCGCGGGCAGGAGCGGGTGGGTAGCGGCGCTGCCGCGGGCAGAGCG
>VZZY01025325.1:417228-457401 GCA_013400335.1 Eurystomus gularis | reverse complement strand
CACTGTCTGACCAGTGAGACCCCCACATATCCGCTACCAAACACACCCCCAAAGCCCAAGCAGACGCCTGTCTGGATTTGCTCGGGGCACCCGAGAGCAAGGAGACATCAGGTCCCGGCACAGGCGAGTGCCCCGTGCCCCTCGTGCCTATCAAGAGCCAGGCTCTGCGGCGGCAGCTGCCCTGGTGCTACCCCGGACGCTGCGGGTACCTCGGCATCGTACTCCCAGAGCTGGTTCCCCCTCATGTGGTGGCACTTCAGCATGATGACGGGGCCGTTCAGCCGCGAGACGTCCAGGCACAAGTCGTCCGTGCGGATCTCTTTGTCGGCTGTGTAGGAAAACACCTGGAAGCAGAGAAGAACAGTGACAAAGAGTTAGCGAAAGCCTCAACCCCTAACCACCAGTGCCAAGGATTCCTCGATCCTGGCGCTCAGCCCCAAGGAGAGAAACACTGTCATTGGGAGCAATTCACCGTAATCCAGAGAAACACTGTCATTACCCCCGGCTACCACCGACTGAAGGCAGTAGTTGGGGCTCCACTAAGTGGTCACCGCCATAGAAATAAAATAAGATGGAAGGAAGGAAACTGGTCGCAGCATTTACTGGGGACACGTCCAGTAACAGCAGCAGAAACACTCCGGTTCAGCGAGGTTTCCAAGGGTTGCCAAGGGTTTACTGCATTCAGAAAACAGCACTGATAACACACCTTCCTGAGAGCCAAAGCCCTGTCCTCCACCACAGAACCCCTGCTCCCTTCCTGAACCACCGCTCTTCTCCATGGCTTTCAGGTGCACTTTGCACAAAACCTGATTTTTGGCCCCACTGGGGCGCGGGGGGATCATGGGGTTGGTTTTGCTCCATGTCTCTTGTTTCAGCTTGGTCGGTTTTTTGTTGGGTTTTGTTTTCAGAGTGCTGTCACTTCACCAAGTCACTACCCACACGCCTGCAACAGAAAGCTGTGTTCTTCTCACTTTGACTGTGCTAAATAAAAGGTGCTGTTATTCAACGTGCAGGCACGGCTCCTCTCTTCCCCACTCATCACACTCATGATAACGGGGCAGAAAATGAGCGAGGGCTCCTTGTGTGGCATCCCGAGCAAATCCAGAGTAGCAGCCAGCTCCTGCCCCACAGGCTTAGCCCCTCGGTCCATGAGAACGATGTGAAGTCTGCGGGGGGAAACATCCATCAGCACAATGGACTAACGACACAGAAGCAATAACCGGGTTTATTCATAATGGGTCTGTTTAGAAGATGAAAAGCCAAGAGAGGGAAAACAGGAGACAGAGAAGGTGAAACAGGCAGAAGGAGCAAAGAAGGGCTAAGCTACTTTCTGGTAGTTTCACTTACGAAATCCAGAATTTACCTAAGATATTACAATTTAAAAACCAAAGCACTAAGCTCCTGCAGTCTGTAAAGATGCTGTCTTTCCTTATCCAGTGAGCTCTCCAAGGAGATGACTCGTTTGGAGACCACCTGCACAGGCCCTGGCCAGTTCCCCTTCTTCTGCATAACTTCCATGGGTTGCATGAATAAATGCCTCATCGTCACTAAACCGAAGGTTTTCTTCTGCTCAATCTCACGAGTAAAATGCATTCTGATGACGTAGAGAGCAGCTGTAGTTGATCAATTAGGCAACGAGAGATGTGAAATGGGACCCCTGAGTTCATCCTCCATGGCTGCAGCGCGGGCTGTGATCAGATGGCTCTGCCACTGGGGTATCTATCATAGACTGCTTTGGGTTGGGAGGGACCTTTCAAGGTCATCTAGTGCAACCCCCCTGCAGGGAGCAGGGACATCTGCAGCTAGAGCAGGTTGCTCCGAGCCCCGGCCAACCTCACCTGCAATGGTTCCAGGGATGGGGCAGCGACCACGTCTCTGGGCAGCCTGGGCCAGGCTCTCACCGCCCTCAGTGCCAAAAATGTCTTCCTTCTCTCTAGCCTAAATCTCCCTCTTTTAGCTTAAAACCATCACCTCTCAGCCTGGCCTCCCAGCAGAGGGCTTCCACCCTCCCATCATTGCTGGGGCCTCCTGTGGCCCCGCTCCAGCAGGTCCATGTCTCTGCTGTGCTGAGGACTCCAGAGCTGCCCCAGCACTGCAGGGGGGTCTCCCAGAGCGCAGCAGAGGGGCAGGATCCCCTCCCTGCCCTGCTGCCCACGCTGCTGGGGATGCAGCCCAGGAGGACGTTGGCTGCTGGGCTGCGAGCGCACGGGGCCGGCTCAGCTCCAGCTCCTCACCCCCAGCACCCCCAGCTCCTTCTCCTCAGGGCTGCTCTCCACCCATACTCCACACAGCCCGTGTTTGGGCTGTTGGAAGCCTTTCTGTCTCCTTCTGACCCGGCAGCAATATGAACACAGGAAGAATCTCTCTTTACAGCCTACGGAAAATGGCACCTTCCATCACAGAGCTGTCTCACCCATCAGACAGCTCACACGTTCCTGTCCAGTCCCAGCAGCAAGTTATCGTGGCATACCCATAAATCCTTCCAGAGCCAGACTTTATAAACCATTTTTCCATGCCCCACTACGAGGGACGTGCTCACATTTGAAAGGCATCTGAAAGCCCACATGTCGGGTGTGAAGAGAGGGAAAAATGGAAGCTCTGTGAAATGGAACAGTTTCTGAAAGGCCCATTATTTAGAGGTAACTGGGGAAAAATCAACCCTCCAACAACCCTTACGGTGTGTGCCAGGTGGTTTTGAGCTGTCGGTGAGTACGGAGCCTGACCTTTGTGCACCCAAAGCTGCCAGGAGGGAGCTGTCTTCTCCTACCATAGATACAAAGAACACTCTGCTCATTCCTATCTCAACCCACAACAGCTGCCCCGGGTAAGACAAACCACTTGCTGAGGCAATTTCACGTTCATTCTTTATGAATCCTGACAGAAGGCCTCCCCATTCCACAGGAACCACAAGGTCCTTTCTAAATAGCCCTTCAGCCTGAGCAGCCGCAACCAGGGCCAGGAGACCTGAGGCCACCTCAGGAGAGGTTCTGCAAGAAGCAACTTTCTTCCACTTCCAAGCGCATCCCTCTGTGCTCAGTAACTGGGGCAGGCTGTAAAATAGTGAGAAATGCCCCAGGTCATCTCCTCTGCCAGGACTCAGAACCCGCTGGGACCCTGGGCTGCAGGGCTGCTGTGGTGGGACACTGAGAAATAGCCACTGGGTAACAGCTGCACTATTGCTTCTGCTTTGCTCTGCTGCTCTTATCGGTATGGAGAAACCACCGTGATACTTATCTAGAAGATAAACAGCTTAGGTTGGAAGGGACTTTGCAGGTTATGAAGTCCAAGCATTAGCCCAGCACTGCCAGGACACCACTAAATCATGTCCCTCAGCACCACATCTCCACGGCTTGGAAACCCCTCCAGGGATGGGGACTCCACCACTGCCCTGCCCAGCCTGGGACAGCCCGCGACAACCCTTTCAGCAAAGAAACTTTTCCTCGTGTCCAACCTAAACCTCCCCTGGTGCAACTTGAGGCCATTTCCTTTTGTCCTATAATTTGTTCCTTGGGAGAAAAGACCAACCTCCACCTCTCTACAACCTCTTTCCAGGGAGTTGTCCAGAGCCAGAAGGTCTCCCCTGAGCCTCCTTCTCTCCAGGCTCAACACCCCCAGGTCCCTCAGCCGCTCCTCACCACACTCCTGCTCTAGACCCTTCCCCAGCTTCGTTGCCCTTCTCTGGACACGCTCCAGCCCCTCAAGGTCCTTCTGGGAGTGAGGGTCCCAAAACTGACCCCAGGATTCGAGGGGTGGCCTCCCCAGTGCCCAGTGCAGAGGGACAATCCCTGCCCTGGTCCTGCTGCCCACACTAGTGCTGACACAAGCCAGGATGCTGGTGGCCTTCTTGGCCACCTGGGCACACGCTGGCTCACCTCCAGCTGGCTGTCAACCACACCCCCAGGTCCTTTTCTGCCAGGACAGTCTCCAGCTGCTCTTCCCCAACCTGGAGCGTTGCAGGGGGTTGTCCTGTGCTGACCAAAAGCTGGTTCATCCCTATGCCTGGCACAAGCGAAGGAGACAGGAGAAAAGGCGCAGGCCGCTAAGCACCAAAGAGTGTGTGTTGTCTTCCTTGCTCTCCCCGGCACAGCCTGCCCTGCAGTCGGGAACCTGCAGAATTCCCCAGCCCTTCTCTCCAGTAACATCCACCCCCGCCTGCGTGGGACTGTAGGATTTGATTATTGTTATGAACAGAGGCGCGACACCCCCAATAACCGCAGCAACACACGACATCCCCATGGCAACGCAGGAAAAGCCACACGGGTACGACGGCAGGCAGCGAAAACAGACGGTTTCACCCTCTACCAGGGCATCGAAAGGAACAAATTCCCTCTAAAATACCACAAAACCAAAAGGCTGCAAGTTGGGGGAAAAAAGGCGTGAGATTGATGGGTCATCCCCCCGTGTCTGAGGCTGGAAAGCTGGATAATGGTTTTTTCCGCGACTCACACGTGGTCAGGGCTTTCATTAATGAGGTGTCAACCTCGGGTGCCTTCCTCCTGAAAAACGTCATTCCTGAATGACTGGAATGGGGCCAGACTCTTGTCAGTGGTGCCCAGCGACAGGACAAGGGGCAATGGGCTCCAACTGGAACCCAGGAGGTTCCATGGGAGCAGGAGGAGAAACTTGTTTGGTGTGAGGGTGTGGGAGCCTGGCCCAGGCTGCCCAGAGAGGTTGTGGAGTCTCCTTCTCTGCAGAGATTCCAAAGGCTCCTGGACGCGATTCTGGGCTCTGGGTGAGCTGCTGGAGCAGGGGGTTAGACGAGATGATCTCCAGAGGTCCCTTCCAGCCCCCCACCACGCTGGGATTCTGTGAAGTAAGTTATTTAGCCCCACGACCCCAGAAGAAATATGTAGACACTTGATATTAGTCCCCAAATCCACGTCCCCACCACAGCTGATTTGAGGATGGGCTCTGCACTTTTTCCCCTCCATACAGAGAGAACAAACAGTTCTGCAATTGCATTTAACCGCACGAGGAGAGTCACAGTGTTCATTTCAAAGGTCATTAATAGTCACCAGGTCCTACCCAAGTCAGGACAATCTGAAATACCCATGCCAACATAACAACAAAGCCTCCGCAGCTTTATACCCTGACAACAGTTCCACATGAAAGGCTTCAGTTTACATATTCTCCTGATTTTTTAAAATAAATTCCTATTTTTAGAATTTCCTTAAGTCCTTTAAAACACTTCCATAGCTGTGAGCTACTCGCCCCTGCCTCAAGCTGCATCTTGCTTGGCTTTAGGAATTATTCTTGCTTCATTTTCATTCTGAAAATTTGTTCCTCAGCTACTTCTGTGGCCACACAACCCCCCACCTCCAGCTTTGACACATCTTCGCTCAGTTTAATTTACCATTAGCACGGAATTTAATAAAGACAACTTTTAGTGGGGGTGGTACATGAGCAGTAAAGGATGAAGAGTGTTCTACAGATAGGTCAGGCAGTCCTAGCAAGATTCCACCAGAGATCAGATATTGCTCTTTGTTGACAGGAATGCAGTCTGCAGAGTGAAGACAACAGATTTATCTGCCATGTCTGGGTGATGTGAGAGGTATAAAAGAGACTGGAGCCAAAATTTCTTCAGATTTGAGATCTATTGGCTTTGAAAGGCTCAGAAAGAATGGTTATAATTACGAGTTGTTATGGTTTCCTTAGGCTATATGGTCCACATCTACATTTGCAACCCACCTGTCTTTATCTCAGAACGTCACAGCCCTCCTAACCTCACAGAGGTTCTGAGGAACCTTCAGGTCCTTCCTCAGAGGAACTGAGGGTTTGGAGACTTGAGTGTCGTCTTGGATTCTTCTCCTCTTTCAACAAAAAGAGAAGGATCTTCCCACCACGTGCAGGTGGAAGGGGAAACACACCAAACACCTGAAGTGTAAAGAGAATCTTCAACCTTGATCATCTGTACTTATTAAAAGGCCAAGACTTCCATCTCCTAAGTCAAAAGTAGAAAGATAGTGAAGCTTGGGATAAATATGATGGACAACCTTACCTCTGAAAGAAACACAAGAAGTTGCTCTAAGGTCCTGCATCTTCTGATCCTTTTTTAGCAGATGCGGCACTAGGAAAAGCCACCCTCATCAAGCATTACTCAGTAGGGATACGGTCAAAAGCCCTTTCTGTGAAGAGGTGCCAGCAGAAATTTAAGGTCCTACTGAGGGATTTCTAGGGATTTTAACTGCAGTGGGTGAAGCAAGAGCAGCCTTCTGCTCTGGGGTGTGTCAGAACGTAAATCACAGAATCATTAAGGGTGGAAAAGACCTCTAAGATCATCAAGTCCAACTGTCAACCCAGCACCACCACAACCACTAAAGCATGTCCTGAAGTAAAGCAATATTTCCTAATATCCTCTCTAAACCTCCCCTGGTGCAACTTGAGGCCGTTTCCTCTTGTCCTGTCTCTTATTCCTTGGGAGAAAAGCCCAATCCCACCTGGCTCCAACCTCCTTTCAGGGAGTTGTGCAGAGCCAGAAGGTCTCCCCTGAGCCTCCTTTGCTCCAGGCTCAACACCCCCAGGTCCCGCAGCCACTCATGTTAGTATGTGAAACCTCAAATGTGTTTCTCCACACTCTAAAAATACATGTTCAAAAAATAAATATATAAAAATACATTCAATATATTCACTTGGATCCTTCCCGGGACCTACGGACAGGTACCATTATGTTCTCAAAATTTTCAGCTCTTCCTTGAGAAAACGGATTTTTGTGTACTCCTGAAGCTCAAAATCTCAAACACTTTAGAAGGTTCATTAGTAGGTTTGCTAATTGCTGCTATTGGGTTTTGTAGTGAACTGACGCGTCGACACCTGAGCCACGTTAACTGAGGGAATTCCAGGACAAATCCAGAAACTGCCCAAACCCCCATTTCTGCAGCAGGACAGAGATGCTGGCAGCTCCCGCAATTGGCGATTCTCATCAGTTTTTCCTGATGTTCCTCTGGTTACACCGCAGCAAGTTGCAGCAATTATTGTACAAATGATACTTTTTAAAAGAATTTATCTTACCTGATTTCCTCCCATGCCGTGGCAGTTGAAAATACCCACTTTCTCATTCTCCTTGCGGCCCATGTTGTCTAAGCACTGGTTGGTTTCAACGTTCCTGATCTGAAGAAAGAAAGAGGTTAAATGTTCCTTGGAAAAAAAGAAATTGCCTGGGAATATTGTATCTGTGCAGAAAAAAATGCATCGCTGTAGGAGAAAGTTCATTACCCATGCATTCAGCTACACAAAGATAATTTAACTTGCAATTCGTAAACACGTCACGTGCCCAAAAGAAAATGAAAATAATGACAAAGAGTATAATGAGATTTTAAATTATATATTAAGTATGAACAGCATTCAAGGAAAACCTCGCTCAACGCCCTGCGTCGTTTTGTTTAACAAATACAAAACGCTTTCACTTCCTAACAATACAAAATTAATGGCTTGCTCAAGATCTGCGCTCTTATTTTCTCCCAGCCAGGCTGACTCTGCTCCAGGAGAGGAGAACTGGGTGTGCGCGGCGGCGGCTGGACGCCTTTGTGGGTAATTATATGCTTTTTAGAAGTTTTAAATGAAACTTCCTGCTCCGAACCTGTCCATCTCTGCTCAAACAAACCATTTCTACACCACTTGTGGTGACACAGCTGGAAAGCCGGTGGCTTTACCAGCACGTGGCCTGCAATACAATACATGATACGGTGAGTTAGAACCATAGAGTCATGGAATTGCTTTGGTTGGAAAAGACCTTTCAGATCATCAAGTCCAACTGTTAACGCAGCACTGCCAGGGCACCACTAACCCATGGCCCTCAGCACCACATCTCCACGGCTTGGAAACCCCTCCAGGGATGGGGACTCCACCACTGCCCTGCCCAGCCTGGCACAGCCCTTGGTTTGATGGTTTGTCCTACCTGAACCTAAATCTCTGCTGAAAAGGACTGAGCAATACACAGAACCATAGAATGGTTTGGGTTGGAAGGGACCTCAAAGATCATCCAGCTCCAACCCCCTGCCATGGCAGGGACACCTCCCACTAGACCAGGTTGCTCAAGGCTCCATCCAACCTGGCCTTGAACACCACCAGGGTTCAAGAATCCACTTCTGATCTTCCACAAACTGGCCATTACTGCTGATGAAGGTACGTGAGCTTTAGGTCTACAAATTCACTTTGCTGCTCAACCAGCAGTCAGCGGCTGCAATAGCCAAGTACGAGTTTTAATTCATGGATCCTGCCTGAGCTGCTGTTTCCATAGAAACTGAGGCTGTGTTGGTAAAAATAAGGTGTTTTAATAACTATTTTATTACTTTCTCCTACTTTTATTTTCCAGCCTGACAATATCCTACAGAACCTTATTATTTGACACTTGTTAGACGCGTTCTTTCCTTGCTGTAAAACCATGTTTCACTTCATTTTGTCACAGTTAGACTGGAAACCCTGCCATGGCTTTTCTTTTTCACTACAATTGCAAGTTTCAATGGTAAATTACTTTCCTGGATGTAAAAAAGCCATTTGCTCCTTTGATTGCTATTCTGTCCGTCGCTATCTTTAAATCAAACCACTCAAAGGCTTTTAAAAGGCAGCGTAGGCACAACTCAATGGAGTATTTTTGACAGTGAATTATCTGAATTTTAAAGAGATTTCAGTTGGTGGTGGTACTAGAACCATTGGATTATTAGGAACGGTTGTGATCCTGGGGCCTACAGGAAAGCTGGGCAGAGCCTTTACAAGGGCTTGTAGGGACAGGACGAGGGGTGATGGCTTCAAACTGGAAGAGGGGAGATTCAGATTAGAAATTAGGAAGAAGTTCTTCTCTGTGAGGGTGGTGAGACACTGGAAGGGGTTGTCCAGGGGGGTTTGTGGATGGTCCATCCATGGAGGTGTTCAAGGCCAGGTTGGACGAGGCCTTGAGCAACCTGGTCTAGTGGGAGGTGTCCCTGCCATGGCAGGGGGGTTGGAACGAGATGGTCTTTAAGGTCCCTTCCAACCCAAACCATTCTCTAATTCTAGGATTCCATGATTCTGTGACACCCTGCTCCAGGCAGCCTTGCTGGAAAACAGCGTCAATGAACAAGAACATCCCTTTAAAACAGAAAAGCAGAAAGAAAAAGCTTTTTCTGCTCTGCACCTAAGTGACGATGGGAAGTTCCCTTCAGCTACTGTGTATTACTTATTTCAGAATATTAGCCACGTACTGCACTGTTCCAATGTGCTACTCAATTTAAAGGATAGATTTTTAATGGTGAACACCTGCATTGGGAATTGCCCCTTATGAAAGACTTAGAAAACATAGAACCTGCTCAAAAGATAAATAGGACACAGGGACTGAACCCAAGCGCTTTACTCCTGTCTGGAGACCCACTTCATCCTCTCAGTGGTTCCTCCGTTGGCACGGCTTTTATCCAGCCAAAGGACATGGTTCTTACCTCACCAAGGGAGTAATAGCGCCGTGGAATCTGGGAGTCAGGGTAGATGTTCTCCAGGTACCACGAGAAGGGCTTGCACTGCAGATTTTCTCTTAGCGCCTTTCTGACGGATACGTCGCCGTAATCCACCTTCACAACACCTGGAATTGGTAAGAGAACACGATCAAAGCACGGTTTGGGTACAGCTGCGAAGCACGAACCACAGCTCCTGCTCACGTTGCCACCGTTTCCTTCTCATCAATCCCTGGTTGCTAGAATCACGGTTCAGCACTATGAGAAGACTTCTGCAGCTACACTGCAGATCTTTACAAGCATTAAATAATTAATTTAGCAGATGGAAATGCTTGGAAAATTACTTTTGTTTGCTTTTTAGGTAATTTATCAATCCGGAAAGGCAGGACCACTGAGCTCCGTGATTTCTTCATATTCCAAAATAATAAAGAAATCTGTTTACATTTTTACGAATCATTTTTGCCAAATCATCTTGCTGGCGTTTTCCAGCACTCTCTTCTGAGAGAAATAACTTGGATGAGGCACGGCTATTTCATTGATCCTGACAGCCTCACCCTGGGCTGCATCCCCAGCAGCGTGGGCAGCAGGTCAAGGGAGGGGGTTCTCGCCTCTCCTCCCCTCTGCTGAGACCCCACCTGGAGAACTCATCCAGCTCTGGAGGTTGTCCAGGGAAGCTGTGGATGCTCCATCCCTGGAGGTGTTCAAGGCCAGGTTGGACGGGGCTTGGAGCAACCTGGTCTAGCGGGAGGTGTCCCTGCCATGGCAGGGGGTTGGAACTGGATGATCTTGAAGATCCCTTCTAACCCAAACCATTCTGTGATACTCTACTAGGAAATCATGCCCTAAAGCACGAGATTATATCAATTTTTAAAATAATTCAGTAGACAACAGCAGTAAAACCATTCACTACTATTAACAAAAAGAGGACTTCTTTTGGACAACCACTCTTATCCATATTTCCAAATATTTACCGGTTACATCTTTGATCAATTAGGTCTATGCATCATTATGTAATTATCACAGAATCGTTTTGCTTGGAAGAGACCTTTAAGATCATCAAGTCCAACCAAGCTAACCCAGCAATTGTGGGATACGATGTAGTTCTAGAGAATGACCTAAAACACAAGATATGCTACAAGTTATTGCTGCAGGCTGAAACCAAGACGGGTGCTCCTGGGAAGTACCTTCACCTGGTAACAGTGACCGGGGGCACCTGATCCTTTGCCAGCTCTGGAGCAGCAAAAACTCCTCGGCCACTGAATGTGCCTGATCGGTGCCAAGACGTTAAGTGGCATTTACTCGGGCCTTCGGAAAGGCTGAAATTTTAAACTTCAGCAAATGGATGTACTCAAATAAAACCTTAACTGTAACCCCTATAGAGAAGTTAAATCCTGATAACTTAGGGCACGGCAGAAAACCGGAGAGAAATCAAATCCAGGTTAAATCAAGGAAAAAGCCAAGCTCACGGCACCAGGGAACAGAGTACAGACGTGGTGGGCAGAAGACTTCATCTGCTATGGAACTCTTTGAACATCTACAGCACGCGCAATAAGGTAATTGAGGAGGTTTTATAAAATTCTTAAAGGACTCAAAGATTTTTCTTTTTTTTCCCCCAAGAAACAGAGGTAATTTATCAGCTGCTCTGCAGTCAAGGAGATTGATCACAGAGCTTCATTTGACTGTGTTTAGGGGAAGGAAGGTATCAAAAGGGCAGTATTGCAGTTGTTATTTAATATTTTACTTTTTCAAATGGCGATTTTTCAACTCATGCAGAGAGTAATCTACCTCAGACTGGCTAAAACACGTTAGCGCCTAACCCCTGGGCTTCCACTAAGTGGCATCTGAGGGTTGTTCCAGAGAGTCACAGACCTGTCTTGGTTGGAAGATCATTGAGTCCCCTCCAGGGATGGGGACTCCACCACTGCCCTGCCCAGCCTGGCACAGCCCGCGACAACCCTTGCTAGGAAGAAATTGTTCCTCATGCCCAACCTCAACCTCCCGTGGTGCAACTTGAGGCCGTTTCCTCTTGTCCTGTCGCTTGTTCCCTGGGAGAAGAGCCCGACCCCACCTGGCTCCAACCACCTTTCAGGGAGTTGTGGAGAGCCAGAAGGTCTCCCCTGAGCCTCCTTTTCTCCAGGCTCAACACCCCAGGTCCCTCAGCTGCTCCTCACCACACTCCTGCTCTAGACCCTTCCCCAGCTTCATTGCCCTTCTCTGGCCACGCTCCAGCCCCTCAAGGTCCTCCTTGGAGTGAGGGGCTCAAAACTGTGCTTTGTACCTATTTATATTCACCCCAAAAGGATCAACTGAGACAGACACCCAGGAGCACAACTTCTAGACCTGGTTGGACGTCAACAGGATTTTGGCATGAGTCCTGCTGCAAAGTAGGTGTCATTTGGACATACCAAGAAGACTTGCCTATCTTTGAACGCTGTCTGCGCAACGTGTGCCACACAGGACTGACCTGAAAACAGCTCTGCTTTCAGAAAAGAGACTTTATTTAAAAAAATAATAATTCTATTTTCCAGGTAAGCTTTTACGGGCAAAGGGAGCTGGGGTCTGCAATTGCTGCCTCTTCCAGAAGAAGAGACACGTGCCACTGCTATTATTTGTGCTACTTCTGATCTATAATTAAGCTCACTTCCCCACGGGAAGACACTGGAGGTGACCGGAGAACAGCAGTATCTGCATTCCGTGGTGTTTTGTACTGTGGGGATCTGATGAAGCTGAACGTGAGGAAAAGGGTATTTGTGGTCCGAGATCACCAGCAACACGGCCTCCCCCACCGCGCACACACACTTTGATATTCGAGTTACAAACCAAAGCAGACACACGGTCTCTCAAAGGAAACACCCCGTGGATTCACCAAACACCTTGTTCCTATTTTGCCTTACAATTCTTACAGGGATTTCTATTTCCACACTTGCTTCAGCCCTCCAATTGCTGGAACGGAAAAAGCAATAAACCATTTTCCACTCAGTCTGACTCGACTTCATGAGTTTTCTGTCATTAAAGCAAGTCCGGCAAAATAAATTCTGGTTTTGCATTTTAATAAAACTTTCCAGTAAAGACTTCGGTGGGTTTGGCATGTTCATCTCACTGGGGGAGGTTTATCCTAAGGCTCTTCAGGTCTTGGGATCTCACAAGACATGGAGAAACCGTTGCCACTGTGTCGGCCCAGCACAGTGGTGACCCAGGTCTGCAAGTCACTGGCATTAGTGGTCAGAAGGCAAACCAACCATACCCTGGGCTGCATCCCCAGCAGCGTGGGCAGCAGGGCAGGGAGGGGATCCTGCCCCTCTGCTGCGCTCTGGGAGACCCCCCTGCAGTGCTGGGGCAGCTCTGGAGTCCTCAGCACAGCAGAGACATGGACCTGCTGGAGCGGGGCCACAGGAGGCCCCAGCAATGATGGGAGGGCTGGAAGCCCTGTGCTGGGAGGCCAGGCTGGGAGAGCTGGGCTTGTTGAGCCTGGAGAAGAGAAGGCTCTGCAGAGACCTTCTTGTGGTCTTTCAATATATAAAGGGGGCTACAGGGAAGGTGGAGAGGGCTCTTTATCAGGGCATGTTGGGACAGGGCAAGGGGTGATGGGTTTAAACTAAAAGACAGAGATTTAGATCAGAGAGAAGGAGGAATTTTTGGCACTGAGTGTGGTGAAAGCCTGGCCCAGGCTGCCCAGAGAGGTGGTGGCTGCCCCATCCCTGGCACCATTGCAGGTGAGGTTGGCCGGGGCTCTGAGCAACCTGCTCTAGTTGCAGATGTCCCTGCTCCCTGCAGGTGGGTTGGACCAGATGACCTTGAAAGGTCCCCTCCCACCCAAAACATTTTGTGATTAATCACCCTTCAATTCCAGTTGTCTCTCCTCTCTCTCTCCAAGGCTCCTAGCACACATTGATGATAACCCTCGCTACAACCCTGAGAGTTTCTCCCTTCCCAAAGCTGTTGTAGCTATTCCTCGTCCTGCACAAACCAGGCTGCCTCACCCCGGCCGCTCTCGTTCACATCGCCCGTGGCCATGTCAGCACATACACCCTGCTCTGTCTTCAGGCAAGGACCTCATTTGTATGGACCTCCAGTGAACATTTATATTCCCTTCCGCTCAATTTAAACCCAAGCTATTATGAATCAATACCTCTTTATTGTCACCACTTGCTGAATAATCAATGCGACTCAGAGGAAATATAAAAATCATTAATGACTAGTGTGTCTGCTTACACTTAAATAAGAAAATGTAAGTTAAATGTCCTTCGGTGCAAGAAAAGAAAAAAAACATCACAACAAGGTAGAGAACGTGCAGAAGAATAGATAAAAAAATATCTCAGGAAAGAAGCAGATTGTGTGAACAGAGCAGCAGATGTGTTTCAAGGAGAACACATTAAATGGCTGTAGCATTGCATCACATCTGCATCACATCTGCATCTTCCCTCACAGGCACGTCCTGCAAATGGGGATACAGGGCAAAGGTCCAAAACTGGTGAAATGTACCATTTCTGCAGAACGAGGCATTAATTCAAGGTGATGAAGGTTAAAAAACAATCTGGAAGGAAATAGAAGTTGCTGAACTGAGAATAATTTTCTGTCTGTAAGTATAACACTTTGAAAACTTCATCCAAATTAGGCGTTTGCTATTTTCTGCTGCCTCAAAAAGTCTAAGAGAAAACCATTGTTCATTGAACCGATATTCCGGTGTATTCCAAGTGAGAGCAACCACAGAATCATTTAGGTTGGAAGAGACCTTTAAGATCATCGAGTCCAACTGTTCCCCCAGCACTGCCAGGGCACCACTAACCCACGTCCCTCAGCACCACATCTCCACAGCTTGGAAACCCCTCCAGGGATGGGGACTCCACCACTGCCCTGCCCAGCCTGGGACAGACCGCGACAACTCTTTTGGGGAAGACATTCTTCCTCACGTCCAACCTAAATCTTCCCTGGCACAACTCGAAGCCTTTAACTCTTCTCTACCACAATGTGACCAGAGAGGCCAGGCTATGCACATCTGCCTGGAGTTCAGCTTTGAAAACCTTCACTGCATTACATGGTAGCCGGCTCACCAACCAAGGTGCCCCCCTTTTAAATGAGAAGGTTAAGAACCAAGTTGGAGGCCAGCAGGAACCTCCAGAGATGGAGATGGTTTCGTCTCCCCTGAGCCTCCTTTTCTCCAGGCTGAAGAGCCCTAGGTCCCTCAGCTGCTCCTCACAGGTAAGGGAAGAGTGAAAATGTCTATCATCAGCTCTTACCTCATAAATTGATACCGTCATTATCAACCTAATTAAATAAACACACCTGAAAAGAGGATTGCACATCATGTGCTGAGTAAATCTAAGTAAAACACAAGCACTTATCTTGTAATCCCAAAATAAAACTATAAAGTATTTAAATTCTCTGTAATGCTTCAAATAAAGTGCTTGGGAAATAACGTAACTTTGCATTTTAGCCTTACTTTGATAGGCTGGGTAGGACCTGGGACCAGGAGCTGATTATGAAGAGATAAAGTGGTTTAGCAAGGCACTAAGTGCCCAGAGAAACTCAGCTATTATGTGCATTATCTTTTCAGCTGACTGTGCAAGTAGAGGCCTACTTGGAGCGTGTAATTTCCATTCGGTGATTAGATACAGTATTTTAATGCACAAATTGACGTAATTTAGGGATGTACAGGCTGAGCGGAATGAGATGTGCTGGAATGACGGGATAAAGAAGTGAGTAAGGCTGCTGGGAACCGTGGGATGGGCGACTGGAACGGGCTGAGAAGGTACAAATCCACGGGGGTCTACACATACGGGCTCAGATGTGTTGGAAAGAATAAAATAAGACCCGTGTGAGAGAGAAAGGTGCTGGTTTTATAGCAAAGGACTACCTGGAGTGGAAGCCTGCCCAATTTACACCAATTACACCAATAGTTTAACAGAGAACAGTGAAAATCACAGAGAGCTCACTGCTAAAGATACTCGCAGAGAGTAGTTACTATTCAGCTATCAGGTTTTTTATGAGAGATGCCAATTAAAGAGCGATAAGGAGGGAAGGAGAGAGGATTGCTGAAAGTGAGTGTGCAGCACTTGGCCTGGGAGCTTGGCGTGGCTTTGGGGACATGTCAGCTCCCCGGGATGAGGGTGGTCAACCCGCTCTCGGGTGCTCTGCACCCCGAAGGAGTCAGGACAGAACACTTCCTGCAGCCAGAAAATTGCCAGGATTTGTACTGATTTAGGAGGAAAGTCTCCTCTGTCAGCTCAATTCCCCAGCACCATTTTAACCTTATCATAAATGAAGCGGGCTCCTGACACCCGCTCCAACGTGGGCAGTGGGCAGCAGCTCCCCCGTTTTTCAGAGCAAATTCTTATCTTTCTTTTAGAATCATTGAGGTTGGAAAAGACCTCTAAGATCATCAAGTCCAACCACCAACCCAACACTGCCATGACCACTAGACCATGTTCTGAAGTGCCACATCTACACGTTTCTGGAACACTTCCAGGGATGGTGACTCCACCACTTCCCTGGGCAGCCTGTTCCAACAAAAGCTTTTCTTACGAAAGGGACTTTCCTTCAATCCCCTTTGAAGTGTATCCAGCATTTAAGCTCTCCTGAATCATTCGGCTCTTCTGGTTTCAGGCTCTAGTCACAGACTCTTAGCTAGGCTCCTGCCAAGGAAAATTCAAAGCTCCTTGTCAAATGCAGGATTTGCACTAAGACAAAAAAGCATTTCTCACTACAACTCTATTTGATGATCTTACTGTCAGTCTTCAGACCCATCCCGGCCGCGGCCAACAGCTTCCGCAGCGCTGGGACACGGCTCCCTGCGCTCCAGACCACACCGGGGAAATGGAACCCCGCGTTTCCCCACACACCCCTGCAAACACCCTGCAAACCAGGTATTTTTTTTTCTGTGAGAACTGTTCCTCCTCCTCCTCCTCTTCTCACCATGTGGCAAATTAAGCCTGTTTTTCAACTCAAAATATTTTGCACCTAATTTAATTTTTATGGTTTTGCTTTTTAAAAAAAATCTAGGCTGGGTAAATTCAAAATCCTGGTTCCCAGCTCCTCTGAGGACGTGGCAGGACAAAGAGACAGGACGTGGGGTGGCCAAATTCCGGGGTGGCAGAGAGGAAAGATTTTGTTCTTTTCCCCACACAGCTTCTGCAAGAGAAGGGGAGGCTGCAATTTCAAACACGTCTAAGAGCACAACAATTTTCAGACGGGCTCTTCTGCAGCAGAATTACATTTTTACAAGCAGACAGCGTCAAGAAAGCGATTCATAACTCGATGGATCAAGAATTTTACCTTGAAGTACAAGACCTATTTAAGCCCTGGTTCCTCTCTCTATTAGGACATCGGTGAAGAAATCAAATTAATCAGGTCCCAGGGGAGAGCCGGGCAGATGAGTGTGCGCCGATAGATAATCGCTACGGAGACCTAATTACTAACCTGCAACTCTCTTCGTTCTCCAGAACTCTCTCGAGATCTCTATTTTTCAGATTAATAAGCTAAGAGAAATGCGTGCCAGACAAAAGGATAAAAAAGCAGTTTAACAATAGTGAGAAATAATTTCTGACATTCAGAAATGACCTATTAAAAAAAATCTACTATTTCCAATGTGGTTTTATTAAGGCTTTTGAAGTTAAAATGTTACTAACTATGTTTTCTACAACCTCTAAGCACCTTCCTCCTCCATTTGCTGAGGAACATCACTGTCACAGTTTAATTGTCAATGAATAAAGCACGTTCATAAATAACCTCGAAAAAGATCAGCAAACATGCTGGAGGGACCTAGAGTCAAATGCTTTCCAGTGACTGAAACAGCAACAGACATTAAGTTTTGAATTAAATCTTGTCCTGCCAACATCCCTGTTACTGCCCTAATGTCACCTTCTATTCCAATACAATTTTATTCATAGGTTCTCCCTGTGAATTTGGTGCTAATTTGCAAATGCACAGCTGTGTAAAGAAGAGAGAGGACACTTCGAAGCACTGAATTTCTGCTGATTTGTGCCTTTTAAAGCAGTTTTGCTCATTGAAAGACAATGACTTAACAATAAATACAAAAAATGCACTGGCACTTCATCCTCAACTTTCTAATTAAAAGTTTAATTGAAAAATTGTTGTGACAAAACCCCCAAATTATTTTACCCCGTGTTGGCTCCACAGTTGTACCTGTAACTAACAACTGCGAGCAAATGAGCTAGAACCGATTGCCTGCAGCCCTGGGCCCAGAGCTGAGGTGAAGAGCAGCTGGAGCTGAGCCACCAAGACCAACCACATCTCTGGTGTGTGCCCTCTGCATGCCATGAGCTCTCCAGGGACGCTTCCCATCACTGAGCTATCACAGAATCATAGAATCATTTTGGTTGCAAGAGATCTTTAAGATCATGGAGTCCAACCATTCCCCCAGCACTGCCAGGGCACCACTAACCCCAGCACCACATCTCCATGGCTTGGAAACCCCTCCAGCGATGGTACTTTGACATGTTCCTTGCTGATGAGCATCCAGGTGGGACAGGCAGCCCATCCTGAGACACAATAGGACAGGAAGAAATGGCCTCACGCTGTGCCAGGGGAGGTTTAGGTTGGACATGAGGAACAATTTCTTGCTGGCAAGGGCTGTGCCAGGCTGGGCAGGGCAGTGGTGGAGTCCCCATCCCTGGAGAGGTTTCCAAGCCGTGGAGATGTGGTGCTGAGGGCCAGGGGTTAGTGGTGCCCTGGCACTGCTGGGTTAATGGATGGACTCGATGACCTGAAATGTCTTTACTAACCTAAACTCTTCTCTGAAGAGTGCATTTTCAGAGTCACCCTGGCATCATCCTGGTAATAAAAGAAAGAGCAAAAGGACCCCAGCCCTGTGCCAAGCCCGCGGAAATTTTGGTCGGGAACTTGATAGAGAAATGTCCTCCCTGGATGGAAGGAGGAAAACGATGCCTCTGCCAGCGGCTCTTCACTCCCGGTATTTGCAATGCCTGGTGTCCCACGGGATGTCAGACTGATGAAAAATGGTTCATTAACAATAGCCTTGCATTTATATCTGAGCTTAGGAGCCTAAATTAAAATCGCCTACGGCAAGAACTGGTCTTTTGAATGGGAGAAGGGATGTCTTCTCACCTCAGAAACCAGCTGATGAAATGCAGGCTAGGAAGCCTAACATTGGACATTCAAGTTAAAAAATGTCACTGACAAAATCCTCCCCTGCTGCTGGCTGAAACTGAGGAAACTGTAAAGGCAGCCACAAAAGTGACTATCCAGAGTGACTTCTGAAGCTCTTCTCTAATACAAGAAACCTGAGCAACCTGGTCTAGCAGGAGGTGTCCCTGCCATGGCAGGGGGGGTGGAAATAGATGATCTTTAAGATCTCTTCCAACCCAAACCATTCTACAATTCTATGAAACAATCTGTAATTCCTGTCCAAAACACAAGTGCTAATGAGAAAACTTCAAAACACGTGCTCATTTGACCTCTTACATGGCAGGTGCTCCTCTAGCCAGATCTTCACAATGGCTTCTGCTATCCAAAGCATCTACATGTTTCCAAACATCCAAACTGAGCGTTTTCCACCCATCTGAACTGCAGGATGATGGCCAGTTCCCGAAGATGACATGGCAGTATTCACTACTCCTCCAAACTGTAGAGCACCCATCCATCCATCCACCCATCCCCTGGACAGGAGATGACCACACCAAGTAACGCCCCGCAACAGCAGCAGCTCACAGACAGCTCCAGGCTGGAACCAGCAGCTGAAAGGATTAAGGCCCTGACTGACATCATCCAACATGCTCCTCATTATCTGCTCTCAAAACTAAATTCCAGACTTAAAATGCTCAGACCTGCAGAGCTATGACTCCATCGCTCCGCGGACAGGTGGAAACAGGCACTTCTTGCTGCTGCTTTCCTGAGTTTTATTTTCTTTTAATTGCGTGGTTCCAAATTAATCTATTGCATTTGAGCTCTGACACACCAAATCGGTGAAGGAGCAGAGCAGGGAAAGTCACAGAATCACAGGATAGAATCATAGAATCATTAAGGTTGGAAATGATCATCAAGTCCAACCATCAACCCAGCACTACCATGACCACTAAACCATGTCCTGAAGTGCCACAGATGTCCACAGCAAGCAGGTTGCTCCAGCTTCAGCAGATGTGCTGGAGAAATATTCCAGCTGGTCAAAGGTAGGCTGAAATTGGATATATTTTTCCACAAACTTTTTTATTTTGATTTCTACAGCCAAACTAACCTTTTGCTCAGCCCTAAGTGCCTCACTCCCATAACTCAGAGTATCTCAGAAATTCTGTGGAAACAAAGGGTAATAAAAATCAAGGCCTGTTGGAGGAGGCCTGTTGATCCAAAGGGATCTTTGCTTAGAAGATCCTAAAACAAAAAGAAAAGCAACAGAAGAGAGAAAGAAAGAAAGAAAGAAAAGTGCTAATCCAGGATTTGGAGTGTTGCATTTAGGAATTCGAAAACTAAAAGACGAACAATTTCTAAGTGCTTTTTAAATGAAATATTAACATATTTTAGAAAGCTACACAGCAGCCATTTCACCCAGCACTCTTTGAAAGTGGAATTTTTAAATTATTCCACCATACACACCTCTATTCTCGTCACCTTTGGCTGCATTTGGCTAATACCTCATTTAAAATGTATTGTATTTTAAATAGCCCTCAGTGTGATATTTTTAGAGCTGTGGCTCACCTGAACACTTTAAAGCCACTAACTCCTAATCATCTCCGGAAAACTTGCTGTCAAGGCAGAATATAAGAGCAGAATGTAAGTGGAATGTATTCACCGCACACGCTACGCGCTGAATATGCATCGTCGGCATTTGCATGCCTCCAGCCAAAGAAAATGTGCGCTGCCAGGGTAAATTATTAGAAATGCCTTTAGCTCAACAAAAAATGGGAACGTGGCTCGATGAGACTGCACAAAAAGAGAACTCAATAAGGGAGAAGGGAATTAAGGAATGGCCAGTCCCACGGGATATATTTATGGTTTGAACTTGACTGCATCTCACGTGGGTTTTGAATTCATTTTTACACCATATTAGACATTCATTGGTCAGAATTAGATTTATTTTTTCCTACTTTTTCCCTTCTTCTTGCGGGAGAACACAAACCAATTAGGTTAGAAAGAGTCAGGCAAATGTTTTGTCACAAGTCCTACTCCGTCAGCTTTAATTGGGTAGACAGAATTACCCCACCTCTGCCTATCCACGCCAAGCTCAACTGCCGTATTTAAGAGGACCCTGTCAACGTGGTTGGTTTTCACTCAGGTTTGTTAAATCCGGCACAAGTGAAATGCACACAGCACTTCCATCGGGTGTGGCACATGATGTCCACATCGTCAGCGCTATGAGTGACAACAAACACCAGAAGCTTCAACAAGCAGACCTGTTCCTCCAGGCTAAGGCAGCAGCTCATCCTCACAGTGACTCAGAAGAACCACAGACAGCAGAGGACAAACAGGACCTGAAGATACCGACGGCTCATGGAGACCCTGCTCTGCCCCCCAGGAATCCTGCTGTAACCCATACAAAACAGACTGGAGAGGGTAGAGGTTCACCTCACTGAATAGTTTGGCTCTTGTTACCAGCCCTGAAGTCCTCACTTGGTCTTCATTCTTCCACAGTTTCATCCCTCCTACTAGACCAAGAAACCTTTCCTCATGGGCTGGTCCCTGCAGAAAGTGACTGACTTTTTCTTGAGGAGACCAGATGTCCCTCCTCAGCTGTTCCACTCTGAGCTCTGTTGCCAGAGCACCAGGAGAAGTTGCACCCGAGAAGGTGTTTCATAAGGACACAGCAATCCTGCCAGCACCTCCCTCCCATGTGACGCAACGGCCCTTCCTCTGAGCAGGAAGCAGAGCCCTGCAAACGCTTCCCAAGAACACTTGGTGTCCACCCAAACCTCTGAATGACTCATCAGCCTGTTGACATTTTTTTAAAGATTTAGAATCATTAAATCATTTTGGTTGGAAGAGATCTTTCAGATCCTCAAGCCCAGCTGTTCCCCAGCACTGCCAGGGCACCACTAAACCATGTCCCTCAGCACCACATCTCCACGGCTTTGAAACACAGACTTGTTTCACACTTGCATCTTTTGGTTATATACACATTTATATATACCTATATTTAGTGTATATATAAGCATCTTTTTTACACCATTAACAGGACACTTCAGATGTGCATAGATTATTTTTTTCATGGTGCTTTAACAGTTTTTGGCCTGATAAGGCTTTTCCAGGACAGGTTTGGAGTATTTTATGAGCACATCCTGCGATAGCCACAGGACATGTGCAGTGACACACACAGAAACCAAGAGCTTTCCAACTTCACAGCTTCATCAGGTGCTTCATGGTAGCACCTGATGATTGACTGAGACATCCCAAACCCCTGGAAAAATCAAAGCCCCTGGAAACAAGCAGGTTTGCAGCCAGAATGAGCTGAGGTAGAATAAGAGTAAACTGGGCTGGAGATGAAACGCAAAACTCACAGGGATAATAACATGGTCTTCTGGGGTTTACTTCTTGGTGATAGCGAGAATTTAAACTGATTGTGTTGCTACAGAATTTAAATGGGAAGAAAGTTTATAGAAGAATGGAAAGATTATCCCAGAGCACACAATAAAACAGTAACAATAGCTCGGATAGTCTACGGCTACTCTCTACCACAGACACTCTAAGTAATAATTTATAAATACTATGAAAAATAACTGTCTTTCATACATGAGACATTGTATATTCTGGCTTTTGAGCCGATGCAATTTAGTTTTTATTATCTGTGTAATTTTGAGGTATCGGTAAAACTGTTCAGAGCAAAAAAAAAACCACCTAGAATAGTATTCCAATTTATATACAAATTTTTAGCAGAAAAATAACATCATAAAGTACATTAACCTTATTTTTTCATTTAATTCAGCCAAATCAAATGAAATAAAACTACTAGTCCCAGCTTTAAGAGGTTGGCTACGGCCAAAGGACAACATAAAATACAGGCACAAAACAGTCTTTACTAGAGAGCCAGCGCTGAAGGCTCATAACCTTTTTTTCCTGATCGTGGCCACTCACTACAAGTTTTTATTTCTGTCAAAACGCCTCTGCTTTCGCTGTTATGTCTCCATTTCAATACGTACACACACACACGTCTGCACTTACCTGTACCCGCCTTCCATTCACGCTTTCCTTTTCTCAGACACGTCATAACACGAACAGAAAGCAATTTCTTACCTGGGGATATTATGTAGAAGAAGTCCTTAAACTCGTCCATCCAGACCTCTGCCAGCCTCCTGTTGTTCTTGTTGATGACGTGTCCCGTCCCACCGGGGAAGGTGTAGGGTGTTGCCTTTCGGAAAACGTGGCCAACGTGCGAGCAGGTGACGATCTCCAGGGAGCCGCCGCACTGCCAAATCTGGAAGCAAAGTAGGCAGAGGAGCGTTGACCACCACAACCACCACGCCAAGCTACAGCAGGAGGGGCTGACGGGCAGGTTGGCAGCTACCTCCTGATTTATTTCCCCAGGTCACAGCTCAACAGGGAATTTCAAGCAAAAGTTTAAGGGCAACAGCAAGGGCACAACCCTTGATAGCAGACTTGGACTGTGCAAATGGTTCACCTGGTTGGGTGTCCTCACAGTGTGAAGGTACCCAAACCATGGTCTTGGAAAGGAGTCAATCTACAATGGATCAGGTGTAGGGTAGGGGTATGCTACCTGTGTATATGGATTTTCTAGGGTTTCACAATATTTAAAGAAACAGAGAGGAGCTTTTACTTTTACATATATATGTATTTTTCAAAGCAGAATCATGTTCGTGACCATCCCAAGCAAAAGCTCAGCAGATCTTGGTTAGGATCACAGACAGAGAAAGCAGCAAGTGCAGGTACTCTGAACATTGCAGAACCACAGCAGTGAAACATGGATGCAAGAACCATGTCCTCTGGTTCATATGCTGGTGAGCATCATGATCAACTCAAAAAAAAAAAAAAGTTCTACGCAAAGAAGATAATCTGATGAACTTCCAGATGCAAACTGT
This sequence comes from Eurystomus gularis, assembly GCA_013400335.1. Lineage (NCBI taxonomy): Eukaryota > Metazoa > Chordata > Aves > Coraciiformes > Coraciidae > Eurystomus > Eurystomus gularis. The sequence goes on along the minus strand of VZZY01025325.1, from coordinate 433,982 downwards.
CCTTCTCCACTACTGGAGGCAAACCTTAACTCTGAGTAAGCTCAGTGCCTTCGAGATGAGTGCACAAGGATACAAAAACCATACAACCCTGGACTTTCGTACCCTGTTGTTAGCTGAAGTAACATTTTTTTTGTCAGATCACTGGAGTCTTGGCATGATGTAAACCATTCTGTGCATCAGGCACTGTTCTGCAACTTTCTGTCTTTCTGCACTGGACATAGGAACAAGTTCTTCCTGGCTAAGGTTGTTGCGGGCTGTGCCAGGCTGGGCAGGGCAGCGGTGGAGTCCCCATCCCTGGAGGGGTTTCCAAGCCATGGAGATGTGGTGCTGAGGGCCAGGGGTTAGTGGTGACCTGGCAGTGCTGGGGGAACGGTTGGACTCAATGACCTTCAAGGTCTCTTCCAACCAAAATGATTCTATGATTCTAGGCTCTGAAAAGAACTAGAGAAGAACCAAAAGAAGGCTGATGGTCCAGGTTTGCAGAACTCGGGTATAACACACGTAGCTGGGTGAACAAGAGCAGCACATGAAGATGTCCATCAGCTGCTTACAGGGTGACAAAGCTCTGCTGTTCTGCCAGACGATATCAATTCACTCTTTACTAAGGTTCACCAACTTTTTTGGCATCAATCAAGGCATCACCAACTGCCCAGCTCCTTATTTAGGCTCACCCCACCCTTCGCTTTAGGTCTCCTCCTAAGCAGCCAGCAGGACTAAGATTTCCAACACCTCCTGGGAATAGAACCCAGAGTTTCAGAGCTGCTGGGCATTCTAAACAGGAGCACTGGTACACACTGGTGCAGACTGGTAACCAGAGCTCCCTGACACAGACCTAAGTCACCATAGTAACTTAACGCAGATTTTCTTTAACTAGGGCTACGTCCTTTCGCATCATTCCATTAGCATGCCAAGCGATGTGCTCTGCTGGGCACCAAAACATCCTTGGGTCTAACATCTTGTGTTTTGCAGCTCGGTGACAACTACTCAGCTCAGGTGAAACTTCAGGCTGATGGATGCCAAGAAACAACACGCGGCTTCTCCGGAAGGGAACGTGCATGAACACTGGGAAAAGCAATGCTGGTGTGGTACCAACACACCCAGGGAGGAACTCACTGGACAGGACAGGACCGAGCATGGACAATTTTAGGTGCGCTTTAATCCACAGGCTCTACCTAAGGACCAACATCACCCAGTTTTCCTCCTGCTCTCCCCCCCAACATCTCTCCCTGGCAGGAAAATCCTCCCACACTAATGTTTTTTTGAAACGTGTGTTCCTGCACGCTTCTTAAAGCACATTTTTGGCTGTCCCTGGTACAATCTGCTATTGCAGTTGTCATAGGAATGCAGAGGAACCTGCACCCTGTTCAGAAGGACTTGTAGCTCTTCAGCAGTAGTTATTTATTTATTTTCAGCATTATTTAATGAATGTCACCCTGGCTTGTGTCAGTGCTAGTGTGGGCAGCAGGACCAGGGCAGGGATTGTCCCCCTGGACTGGGCACTGGGGAGGCCCAACCTCCAACCCTGGGGTCAGGTTTGGGCCCCTCACTCCAAGAAGGACCTTGAGGGGCTGGAGCGTGGCCAGAGAAGGGCAACAAAGCTGGGGAAGGATCTAGAGCAGGAGTGTGGTGAGGAGCAGCTGAGGGACCTGGGGGTGTTGAGCCTGGAGAGAAGGAGGCTCAGGGGAGACCTTCATTCTCCACCTTCTCCTGACTCAGGAGATCATTTCCAGAGTGCCCCTTATCAGAACGGTTCGGTGAAGAACAGATCCAGCAGATCTGTCCCTTTTCCTCAGCCTGGAAAACAAGCAGCCTAATCCAGCGTGTTCTGATTTACCTTCTACAAACCCATGCAAGACTGACACATTTCCTATTTATCTTTTTGCTTCCAAATCTGAATTAATTCAAAATTCCTGCTACAACACGGCACGCCGTAGAACTAAACCTACATGCCTACATGATTTATCCCTTTTTAAACACGGGCGTTAATTATTTAGAGCTACCTTTGATTTCACAGACATTTCTATTCAACTCCTCCTATTATTGCATTAAACAAGCGCCTTAAACTCCGTCTGATCTCTGAGCGCTGCCGGGATTCTTTTCTCCTCCACCCTTTTTGAACACTAAGTCAAACTCAGCTCCTGCAACACTCAGCACACGTCCATCAGAAATACATACGGCTAATAATAATAGAGAAATACAGAAATACTTTAAGGCTAATAAGAATTAGCCCATCAGAAACATTTAAGGCTAATAATAATATAGAAATACAGAAATATTTTGAGGGTAATCATAATTTGTGTGCAAATAAAAATAAGACAACTTCATGGCTTTACTACGAATCTTAAAATAAGTTGGAAAAATCCTCTGTGAACACACACGTGCGATGGAGATGGACCCGTGGTGTGCGGGGGGGTCCAGGCGAGCTGGGCACTGGGGGGCACGTGGCCCAACGCCCAGATGTTGGCACAGCTGCTTCTGCCATTAACCCCTTTAAAGGGGAGTTTTATCAACAACGCTCCCACGTTGCTGGTTATTGCCTCGTGCTCAGGGGTAAAACATCCTCACTGATTACTTTTATGACAACATCTGTAAAAATAAATCCAAATGACTTACTGCAAACTCCAAACTCTTCAAAGTAAACTAAAATCTCAGGTTATTGAGGAAATAAAGAAAACCCAACAAGTTATCTACGGAGATAATGCAAATGCTTAACACGTGAATAATTCTATTTACTTCGTTTTAGAAAATATTTCTTCACATAAAGAGGTTTTCTCGGTGTAAGTGGGTGTTTATTGAAGTTGGTGTTATATTAAACATCTCTCACGTATATGCAGGGATCAAAGAGATGGTAAAAAAGAAATCCCCAAAGATTACTGCAGTGGGAAAAAAGTTAACACGTAAGCACAGTGATGTTAAATGAGTTCGAGTTCGGCTGGTTTGTTGTTATGCAGTGATGTGTATGGGATGATTAGGAAAAAAAATAATCCCGAAAACTAATACCAAAGATCTCCATAATGAAATCCTAGAATGGTTTGGGTTGGAAGGGGCCTTAAAGCTCATTTAGCTTCAATCCCCCTGCCCTGGGCAGGGACACCTCCCGCTAGACAATCAACTGAACCGATGGATCTTAGATATTTTCCCTACAGAAATGTAAGAATCCTGACATACAGGAAAACCAGTGCAGCCCAAAGACAAGGGGAAAGTGTTGTATGCTTTAAATGTGAGCACGCAAACACATTTTGAGTACAATTTGTGGGCAAGCTGTGCCCCTAACACTAGCTAGTGCAGCCAAACAGGGAAGGAATATGGAAAAGCAGAGAGATTTTCCATCTGTTTGCCCGGTGATAGGGATCTCTAGACCCCAAATTCCACTCCCCAGCACACAACACTCGTTCAGTGTCCCTGTGTACTTCTGAAAACGCTCTCGCCAGCGCAGAACCTCACCAGGAGTTACACACTGCCATGCCCATAACCACACAGCGCTGGCCCCCAGCTCACTTCGCTATATTTAAATAATCTCCCACACCTATACATTTGCAGCTGGCAGTTGACCCTCACACACAGTCAGGCTGAAAAATCGCTGCTAATAATCCTTTGTGCGTGTCTGGAATGGCTTCCTCAGTAGCATCGAGCCCCAGAAGTACTCACAGGGAGCTGCAGGATGCTGCTCCCGGGTCCGTGGTCGGGCCGTAGCGAGGGGCTGCGGTTTGGCACCATGTTTGACAACGTATACATATACAGCAATTATTAGAAAATACATCTTCTACCTCCTTCTGCACTTCTAACAGCTGCCGGAAAACGAAGAGTAACCAGCATCCTATTCCTGCTGAGTGCCCATTTCTTTCTCTAGCCTTGCTTCAGCCTACTTGGATTATACTAAAGAATTACCTTTCTTTTTTTTTTTTTTGGATGGATGGATGATTTTTAATGCACATTCCAAAGCTATATGAGCTCTTTTCTATCAAGTTTTCTGGGCATTCTCCAACCGGGAAAAGAAAAATACTTTCCCAGCCATGCAGAGAGCATGGCTACTGTTGGTCTTTGTATTTCCACACATTTTGGGCTGAGATTTTTAATTTAAAGCTGAAATTAGGATCTCACGGCAGCGTTCTCATCAAATTTATGTAAGTTAAGCCCATTGCTGGCTGAGTCCCATAACAGAATTCAAGACAATTTGAAACAGGACTCGAGCAGCGATTAATCAGGGAAGGAAAAAAAACCAAGGAAAAGCAAAGCCTCTAAGTATTACTATATATATTATATAAATTATAGAAGAGCCCAGGAAGCAGAACCAGAGGAACTGCAGCTCAGCCTGCACTAGACACGACCACAAAGCCCAAACCATCCCTCCCAGGAGCTGCCTCATGGATCCCAGCAGGTCTCCCACGCAGCTGCCAAGAGCCAGGGCAGAACTGCACGAGACGAGGAGTAAACCCCCGTCAAACTCCTCAGCTCCTCAGGAAGGGCTTTCAGAAGACATTAGCTTCATTCGAGCAGGAGCGTGCATTCACAACACCCTCGTTAGGGCATTTCTTCCGCGTACACTGGAAGCCGAACTCACTCTCACATGCTGCTCTCAGCAGAAGATCAAATGCTTTCTGCCAAAATGAATCTATTACGCCAGGGAGCGGGAAGAGGCCGTGGAATTGTAAATTATTTTATTCTGTTGTGCTTACAAGGCCTGACAGAAAAATGATCAATATCTGTATCTTTGTTAATGAAAAAAGCCGCTGCCAAAAGGAGCCCACAAAGAATCTGCTTCCACGTGTTGTCCAACGCAGACTCTTAACAAAGATCGCCTTGGTATTCGAGCTGGTTTTTCAGGAATTATTGTTTCTATGATGAAAACCCAGCGTTCTTCCAAAAGGAGAGTGGAATATTTTAGATCCTTCACTAGCGAGAATGGGACCTTCCCATAGGAATGACCCAAAACTGGTCCTGTATGCGACAACCAACATCAGCAATAACAAATGGCTTCGAGGTTCCCTCTGCCGGGAGGGATTCTATCATAGAACCACAGAACGGTTTGGGTTGGAAGGGACGTTAAAGCTCATCTAGCTTCAGCCCCCTGCAGCGAGCAGGGACATCTGCAACCAGAGCAGGTTGCTCAGAGCCCCATCCATTAACGTGCACCAGCAATTTGGATCTTAACATTTCACTGAACCAGGTGAACTTCACAGAAATCACACGCTCTGCTACGCAGTGAAAAGTGAGCAGTGCTAGGATGCAGGTTGAGACTGTTGGAGGTACCTATTTAAAGGTTTAAAGGGGTGCTAGGCACTCTCTGCTCCAGGGATCACTTCTCAAGGCATGGAAAACAAACATCGTTAACAGGTGTAAGTTAAGCTCCTCTATAGGGGCCTACACACATCCAAGGAATAGTCTTAGGGGTCTATACACCAAAAAATATTTAAATCCACTGACTTTAAACATAAAGCTCAGAAGAAGTAACTCTACCTTTCTATTTCACTGGAAAGGGAACAAATTTATAGAAAATGGCCTGAAAGTCACAGACTCACAGAATGGTTTGGGTTGGAAGGGATCTTAAAGACCATCTAGTTCCAACCCCCTGCCATGGGCAGGGACATCTCCCACTAGAGCAGGCTGCTCAAATTCAAATGCTTTCAAACTCTCCGTTGACTTTCTCTAGAAACACCTGCTTCACAAAAACCTTCAAAGTAGTTTCTGTCAATAGGAAACAGTCCACCAGCCCTGGCTGCAGAGAAAAGATGGAAAAAAAACCAGGGAAGAAGGATGTCCCAGGACGTGCTGTGGGTACTCAACAGGTACATCTGGGTTTATTTTACATACTTAACTTAAACTGCATTAATAGCATCATTTTCACCATCCTTTTGAACAATTGCTTATCACAGGCTCAATTTTCCAATTCTCCTTTGTATCCAAAGGACACTTAAATGCACTTCCCTCAAAGAGGTCCTGTTCTTGCCGTGGGCCACGTCCCCATCCCAGGCACTCTGCTGCAGGACGTGGAATTTCTCTGCAAGCTCGGCTCTCGCACAGAATAAAAATCCCAGCCAGAACTTGCACGTTCATGGCAACATACGCTTTCAGAAACTTCTCTTAAAACGTATATTTGAATTTTTTTTCTTCGCACCATACATATTTTATCTTATTTCCATCAGTCAGCATTTGCAGCAGCTCCCAGAGAGCCTCGTTTCTTTTACAGAGGTATTACTAAAAGAGGTCTTATTTTGAAAGTATAAAAATTTCCAAGCAGTAATCAAACGTTTCATGCAGCCAAAAGGACCAAAATACTATAACGAGGCATTCCCAAACATCTGGAGAATTTAAATACAGGCACGACGTGCAGCTAAAGCAGAAGCGCCCTGTCCAGAACCGTTACAGCACAACTGTGATTGTTGACAGAAAATGAAGGAAAACGGCAATTACCCTAAAAGACATTTCAAGATTCTCGCCACCCCAGATATCCATTCCTGCATCGTAAGTTCCTATCTCTTCAAAGTAGTTTCTGTCAATAGAAAATAGGCCACCAGCCATAGTAGGGGTCCTAGTTGAAAACAAACAGAAAACAAAAACAAAACAAAACAAAAAATAAAACAAAAAGAAGAGGGAAAAGAAAAGAAAAAATACCTTTTGAAAGACACCGTGGAATTTATTCAGTGACACTACAGAACATTTCACTACCTCAGACATTTTGACTACAAATATATTCTATGCACAGCAACTTAAATACGAACTAGGAGCAACAATAGCGGGGTTCTGGCTGCAAACCCGGAGCCTTTCGGGCAGGGCTCCCCCGAAGCCGATGAGAGCACTGCCCGAGAGAGAACCTGCCCGCAAAAACCACATTTCCACAGATGATTTCAGGAGCACTGTGATGGTAAAGTGGATGGAATTTTGCCCTTCTGCATCCAGAACAGCAGTTCAAATCCAATCTGAAATGCTTAGTGAAGAGAGTTTAATGCCTCAGCTTTGCCTTAGAGGGAGGCTAAATGTGCATAAAATTACCAGGCATAATCTCTCTTAACAGGATTATGAACCCTTACAACAGGCAAATCCAGTCAGAGTGCAACTTCTCTGTGTGTAAAGACGTCCCATTTCCCCGCAAATAGCTGCTCTATGGTTCTTCAGCATTTAAGTCTACACGGAATGAAAAACGCTCACCCCAGTTAGCGGGAACCCGGCTCTGAGCTCCTGCAACGCGCACCCACCAAACCGCAGCTCTCTTAGGAGGTCTACGGGGCTCAGCTGACGGGGTTTAAACCCAAACGTGTCCCTGGAGCTGCACCCCCCCCACCAGCAGAGACCCGGTGGGATGTGGGGTGACAGCACCCACCCCAGCGACCGATGGGCTTTGCTGTGAGGGGGCTGCTGAGGCTCGGTGTGCCCACACCCTCAGGCTTCGCTGGTGAGGACCTCCAGGAATGTTAACGTAGCTGTGGATGAAGCCCTGATGGTCAAGTATCAGTCAGGTGTCTGTCCTCAGCTTTGAAAAGCACTGCCAAGTGGGTGAGACTGGATTTTCAAAACGCGCAACCTAATGCTAGCTCCACACATACACGTACAGCTGCACACAAACACACCACGAACTACAACCACACAACCATAGAATGCTTTGGGTGGGAAGGGACCTTTCAAGGTCATCTAGTGCAACCACCTGCACTGAGCAGGGACATCTGCAACTAGAGCAGGTTGCTCAGAGCCCCGGCCAACCTCACCTGCAATGGTGCCAGGGATGGGGCAGCCACCACCTCTCTGGGCAACCTGGGCCAGGCTCTCACCGCCCTCATGGTGAAGACCTTCTTCCTTACATCTAGGCTAAACCTTTCCTCTCCCAGTATAAAACCATCCCCCTTGTCCTGTCCCAACAGGCCCTGCTCAAAAGCCTGTTCCCACCTTCCTGACAGGCCCTTTGAAGTCCTGAAAGGCCACAGGAAGGTCTCCCCAGCTACATCCTGTCCACAAAGGACAAAATGAACTCACTCACTCCGTTATTTTGTGTAGGAAAGGCCTTGTGAAGCCTGTTGGCAACACCTGATGCTCAGAGGGCACATTCGGCACCAGGCTCTGTCCCCGCAATCTCTGCACGTGCAGCAGTTCCAGCATCCGCTCTGCTGCCCAACTAAAGCTCGGCTTCCCCAAGAGCTCCTGTGTCTGGAGACAGCCTTGTGCAAACACTGATGATATAAACCAAGCTTTTTTTCCCCAAAAAGCAGGTCAACAACAACAAAACGGTTGTTGTTGTGCGATGCAGGAAAACGCTGGAAAAGGGAATTCCCAGGTGCTCCCACCCACAGCAGAGCCTGAATCACTCGGGCATTCCTCAGATCTTCCTTGAGGGGCTTTCCTATGTCCTCCATTTCCCAAAATTCAGCGAACGTACCCTCTTATTTGCTCACGGAATCACCATGTTCCACCAAGGGTCAGTGTGGGTGTCACAGACCCAAGAGCAGATGCGGGGACCTGCAGGGACGGTGCTGTGCGGTGGCCCCGGACACAGCCCGGGCACTGAGGAGTCCTCACTCACCCCCAGACTCAGCACATCCAGGTAATTTGCCTGCTGTGCAATCATTTCACCTTCTGCCAGAGCTGGCTATCATTACCCCCAGAACAAAGCACCTTTCAGCAATGAAATAATCACGGACACCGGGTTTCCTGACACTTCAGGTCTGTCTGTGTCCCTGTGCTCCCAGTACAGCTCATCAACTGACTGTCAGCTGGACAGGGCTGGACCTTCCCAGGTTTCAAAGTCACTTTACTGCCCTCAGCCTTGCTGGGTTTGTGCCACCAGCAATATCACTGCCCCTGAGCTATGTTACAAGCCAGCGGAGCAGATGGGGATGGCCAGGAGGTGTGACCCTCCTCCTGACTATCATGGAAGTTAAATACCAGCTAGCACGGGGAGCACAGGATGAAGCTGAGTCTGGAACCTTTCTTACTTGAACTGGGGCTGGAGCGTGTCCAGAGAAGGGCAACGAAGCTGGGGAAGGGTCTAGAGAACAAGTGTGGTGAGGAGCAGCTGAGGGACCTGGAGTTGTTGAGCCTGGAGAAAAGGAGGCTCAGGGGAGACCTTCTGGCTCTTGACAACTCCCGGAAAGGGGGTTGGAGCCAGGTGGGGTCAGGACCTTCTCCCACGGAAGAAGGGATAGGACTACAGGAAATGGCCTCAAGCTGTGCCAGGGGAGGTTTAGGTTGGACACGAGGAACAATTTCTTCCTGGCAAGGGTTGTGAAGGGCTGTGCCAGGCTGGGCAGGGCAGTGGTAGAGTCCCCATCCCTGGAGGGGTTTCCAAGCAGTGGAGATGTGGTGCTAAGGGCCATGGGTTAGTGGTGCCCTGGCAGTGCTGGGGGAATGGTTGGACTTAAATACCTTAAAGGTCTCTTCCAACCAAAATGATTCTATGGTTTTGTGCCAATGCAGAAATGCTGTAATTTTTTCTTATTAAATCTAGTATTGATTATCTAGGAACCCTCTAAGTCTACGCAAAGCTACTTACACTGATACCAGAAGCTGCGTCACTACTTGGTTTACTCCCCTCCTGACAACTGGCCATGTTCCCACAGGACTCACGTTTTGCTGAGCCTGTGCCCAGCACTGCGTGAACAGCCCTGAGCTCCCACCTGCCCGCATCTCCCCCCGGCGCTGACCTCACCAGCGTGAGGAATACTGATGGTTTCAGATGAATAAAATCATCCCCACTCCTCTGCTGCAAGAGAAACCCTCATCCTCTGCCTCCTCTCCTTCTTCTTCCTCCTTTCATTTTTTCACCTGGAGGAAGACCACGTTGGCCGGGGCTCTGAGGAGCCTGCTCTAGCTGCAGATGTCCCTGCTTCCTGCATGGAGGGCTGACTGAGATGACCTTGAAAGGTCCCTTCCAACCCAAACTCTTCTGTGATTCTATGATAAGACAGTCTCTGCTTGAATGGTCCAACATTTGCAACGTTTGAATGATGCAGCTGAGCTGTACACACAGATCTGGACTCCCCTGAAGTGTCACAAGCAACCATTTATGACCAGAAAAATCCTGTTTCCCTAACAACTCACTCACTGAAGCTGGAAGCGCTGAACTTCACACCGTAAAATCTAAGTATCTATGCACCAATAAACACCACGGATTCGCCAAGAACTGAAACGTGGCAGGCAGGAGCATTCTCCGATACCTGAATTTAATGTCACACAAGCAGATCTGCAGAGCTCTCACTGTAAAAACAGCTGAAACAGGAATATTAGAAAGAGTAACGGGTTCCTACAGGTTTTTTTTCTCAGCTTTGTGCCTACTCATTGCACTTTGCCTACTTGGAGTCGTACTAACAACTACAGTAACATGTTGTGATTAATCATAGGATGGCTGGGTTGGAAGGGACATTTAAAGGCCACCTAGTCCAACCCCCACATAACTATTACTATTTTAAAATACTAATATTCCTCAGAATTGAAAAGCATGGTTAGGGAATTTTGCTCTGGCTTTGCTGCTTTATTTTCCTTCTCCAACAATACCTGGATGTTCTGGATTAGCTCATATCCTTCTAATAAGCATCATGAGGTTTTTTTATTCACTTCATACTGAGTTTTATCTTTCACAGGCCTCACACTTCGGATCATTATTCCCAGCTTTGCAGGATCAGGGGATAATGTCTTCTCAGAAATACAATTTATAAGCAAACCATGCGCTGCTATTGTTAAAAAAAAAAAACCACCACATAAATCCTGAAACTAAAGCTAACAGGATTCTGACATCTCTTCTTTCTGCTAGTGCAGTCAGCAGGGGGTGGGGAGTTCTCCCCTCAAAAATTTGCTGTAAAATAATACAAGGAGGGAACAGGTAGATCAGCAAAACCTAATGAACCACTTGGCTTTGCTTTGGAAGTGCAGGAAGACTCAGCTCCATCGCCTGGACGGGATGCTGGGATAACGCCACTGGCACCTGGCTTGCTTCCAAGTATTTCCAGCTTAATCCCTGAAATAAGCCCTCCAGATTGAAGACTGCAACCATCATTCAAACGTACTTTTCATTTTATTCTGGTGATAACCGTCTGCTTCTCATTTCTGCAATTATTAGCAGCAAGCAGCATCCCCATTCCTCTACCTGCACCTTGGAGTTCCTGTAAGAGAAGCTGCAGGACCCAAAGGCATCGCAGCAACCCCGCGATTGCTGCATCCCACCCATCCCTCAAGCACAGCCCAGCACATCGTGCCAGGCAGGGAACGTGCTGAGGAGCTGGCTTGGAGCTCCTCAGGAGATCCAGCCTCTGCCACGGCTGGTGATGCTCAGCTCGGTCAGGTCCCCCAGGCTGGTTGCTCCCCAAACCCACATAATGTCACCTCACCACACGACCTGCAACCTCCCGAGCTGCCCGTCCACCCAAAGGGGTCCAACAGTCACAATGGCAACACCACCAATGAAAAAGATTGTTCCTTATATAGCTTGGAATGAAGTCCTGACATCCGTTCCCAACACTGTTGTCTACCACCTAGGTAGCGTTAATTGAAGTCAACCCTAAGTTTAATCAGCCATAATGACAAGCAGATAAATGAAATACACCCCTAATATCTTGAATTTTCCTCTTCGTGGTTAATTTATACTTGAGAAGAGATTCTTCTGGAACAAAATATATTCTTTTTAGTATTAGATACTAATAGTATCTAATTAGTATTAGCCTGGAGTGTTTGCAGCTTGAAAAATTAAGGACAAGTATGGAAATATCCACAGAAGTGTGCTGTGGAAAGACCGTAACTGCCCAGCACGGAAACGCTTCGTGCTTTTCATACCGTGGAATTAAGAAGACAAGATGCTTGTGAACTGATCTTAGCCCAGACAACAGTCTGCTACCGGTAAGACAACAGAAGGAGTAATGAGTTCACTCCATGACAAAGCATGTCCTGCAAATTACAAATGTTGTGCAAGGATTTTTCGGTGGAGAAAGAAGACTGGAAGGTGTAGCGAGACCATAGGCTTGAGCTGGCACCACCCACAAACATCTACCACAGACCCAGGCCACACTCGAGGACTGCACTCCCCAGAAATCGCTGTTCTCTTCATTCCCAGCTCTACCCACATCCACTGACTCATCTGCTGGAAGCTTGAGCTTTAAGCTCCATGTCTACGTGGGACAACCATCCAGGTTTTGCTCCCAGAGAGCCCTCTGGGAACAGAAACAGGCTTTGCACTCGAAGGAACATTTTGAAAGTGTCTAATCATTACAGAGTTTACAAAGCTTTTGCTGTTCAGAGAAAAAAAAATCCCTCTATATCCCCTGATGTGAGTCCTTGGGGGTTGCTGAATCTTCAGAGTAAGGAACATACCCCTGAAGCAACTCCTGGAAGCTCCATGGCTCTTCTGCACTCAAAGCCACACCTGAAGAAATGTATTTCAACTGATTCTAGTGAACCTCACAAAATCAAATACTTGTCTTGATCAGCTCTATCTCCAGGAACAATCTTTTCCTCAGGGATTTCTTGTAAATGTCCCCTTCCTGTTCTCACTTTATAGTTTCAGTCCCAGCGAAGTCACCTCATGAACTGAAAGCTCCTGATGTTACTTTTGCTTCTGAGCATTGTACGCGTAAAAAAATCCCAAGTACATTTAAAAAAAAAACAACTAAGAAATCCCAGCACTTGATGAGCACCAACTTCTACCCTCCTTCCCCCAGGCTGGGGAGTCCTGAGGAGGTGGCATGACCTGCAGCCCGGCGCCCAGGACAGCTCTCCATCATTAGTGCTGTCCACCTTCATCTCCCGTTACCCTGGGAGCGTTTGCCAACTGGAAAGAGTTTTGCTGCCTTTGCAAAACTTGTGGCTTTTTGGGGAAGAGTCACCACTTTAGATATTCTGGGAAAGGTCACGGTGTCGCGGTGTTAGCTGACCTGAGAGGAAACTAGGTGAGGGAAGAAGAAAACGAGAACAAGAGAAGGGATGTCAGGCTGGGGTTAAGAACCAGGAGAAGAAAATACGGGGCTGAAGCCGTAGGGACTAGTGTGAGGAGCAGGAACAGCAACCCCGTCTGGCTCCGGGATCCGAATCCGACCTGTCCACCACACTGCATCGCTAATTGGCATGAGAGGCACCTACAAATCCCTGTTTGCTAAAGAAAAGGACAACCAGGCTCACTTTTCTAAGGATGTGGTGAGAAAACTCCTTTCCAGCTGCACTCCACAGCAACTAGCTGCGGGGTTCTCATATCAGAGCCACAGAATTCATTAACTTTTCCCCACGAAATCCAGAGAGTCCGGCCAAGGCAGATATTCCAGCTGGCTCAAATACCTCCCTCAGGAATGTAACAGTTCCTCTCCGTCCCGAGGCAAGCAAGCAACGTCTCACACCTATGGACCATCTTCTGAGAGCACAGCACCTTCTGCTCTGAGCTCACCGGGGTTACCGGTCACCGGGCTGATCTCACACCGGTGGCTGAGCTCGTGGCAGCAAGTCATCCTGGACTCTGCCGGAAAATCACCGCCACGGTAACACAAACTACACATAAATAATCAATCACACGTAAAATAACCCGTAGTTTGAAAATGTACGCAGGGTAATTTTAAGTCTAAAAAGCAAAGGTGGGAATTTATCACTGTCGTTATGGAAGATCAAGTATTTCGAGTGAAATGTTTCTCCATCGGGTGGATTTTTAACGCAATAAAAAGCCGAATTTGAGTGCAGCGGTTGTATGGCACAGACATGCACACGAACGTGCACGCCAGTGATGTTTGCATGCTCGACCTAGTCCATTGATTGCAAAGAAAAACCATGAATAAAGAAAAATTCCACCTACATGAGACTGAAATAACGTTACGGAACGGGGGAAGCAGCACGGAACAACAGAAAAAAACCACACTCACCCACTTGTTTCTAAATTTTTGGCACGGGTTAAGACTTTAGTTATTTTTATCCCCCCGTTTTTTGAACATTCAGGCTGCCAGAGCCATTCTTAAGTTAGCTGCAATATCTCACTTCTTCTCCTAGGACGCAGAACCCGTGCTCGTGGCCCCGACAGCCCGGGACCAGTGCAGTGCAGGGAAGAGGGAACAGGGAGCACCTCCTTCTGACCCCGAGGAGACTGAAATGCCTCAACTGCGTGGTCAGAGAGGGCAGCCCTGTGCCTAAAAACCGACACTTTGGCCTTAAGCCAGCACAATTACACTCCCTCGCACAATTACACTCCCTCAGAGCCAGCTCTTCACCCAAAAGCACCGGATAATTACTTGGCACTTGGCATTGAGTCCTTCACCCACGCTCACTATCAACCACCTTACCAGGAGGACCTCGGAGAGCCCAGGCAATCTCCAGCCAAAAGCTGGAGAGGACAAAAAAAACAAAAGAAAAAAGCGCTATTTTTTTGTTTTAATAATTTTAAGAGTCAACCACATGCCTGATTCTGGACTAATTACTACTCCATTTGCAGATAAGGAAATCAGAGCTGGGATCTGCGTTCCTTTGACAGCTCCCTGTGCCTAAGGATTGACTCGGCACCGGAGAGGCGGGACAAAGGGAGCCCAGCCAGCAACGCTGCGTGAGGCTCTGCAGCTCGTTAGCATAATTAACTCAACCAAAATGAACACACACCTCAGCTTGCTTTAATGAAATAGCTGCTGGCAGACCTCACAGCTGAGTGATAATACCTTAGAGCGTGGGAAAAATCGTACTCCCGACTCAAAAATAGCTTCTGCTAAGGCCAGGGTCTGCTCCTGCCCCTGGGGACCCTGCTTGCTTCTCCCAACAACAAAACCCCCAAACTCAGCCCTTCCTTGACTCCAGGCTTTGAAGGCCCAACAAATTTGGCCATTTTCCAGCATAAATAACTCTGGACAGCTTCTCTTTGCCCACCACTGCCTTACCTGGGGGCTTTCACAAGGCTGTGCCTCTGTCCCTGAGTTGTCTCTCCCTTTATCTGCCTGTTGCGCACAATCGGGGAATGCAGGACTGGAATTCTGTCCACTTCATCACGTCCCTCAGACAGGTTTGAATGCATTACATCCACTTGTGAAAGCTTGGGTTCTTTCTTTTTTTGGTTTTTAAGCATTTTGTGAAGCCCACAGGAGCTATTAGAGCTGAGCAAATAACCCGCTGCAAGTAATTCATCCGATTTGTTCCATTTCAGCTTCATTTAGAATTTTTTCTAGAGGTTTTGTTACAGTCGGTGGTTTGAGCAATTAAATGAAAGGGGTCAGGAATGATCGCGGGAATTGAGGACACACTCTCCCGTCGTTTTTGACTCGGTGTTCACAGTCACCAATTTTATTTTCTGGGCCATAAAAGCATGTATTTAAGTGCAAATCATCATAACCAAATACGTGGGTTCCATGCTCAAAAGAAATGTGTATTTCAGAAATACGTTCTAATATTTGCCTGCAATTCTGAAAAAACCAGTGACACCTGTAAACACACGGTCAACAGGCAATTTGCAAAGAACGAACACAGAGGGAACTTAAAAAGCAGGTAATATTTTGAATTACTGGGTGTCGAAAAGAAGACGTAAATGAGGTTTCTCAGCTCTGATAACTGCGTTGCAGCGTTAAGGGTAGGTTGGATTTTGGTCTTCTCTACCCTGAACAGCGTGTGGCAACGACCTGGCACGTGTTCTCTGATGCTGCAGCAACATCTCGGGTATTAAGCCTTCTTATCTACATAAACACGCCCACGGGAGAGTCAAACAGCGCAGGGCTCGTGATTCCCGCTCCTTACCTGACAGGCAAGGTCCTGTCTCCTTTCCTCCTGTCCATCTCTCGCTGGGGAACCGGGTACCAGCGGAAGTTCAGCTTCCAGTTAAACCCTCCATAAGTCATGTCAGATCCCGCCATGTACTCAAACGTGTCGTCGCTGATCACGTCAATGATCGGGCAGACAACGGTTTTCCTGTGTGGAAAAGAATCGGTAGGTTTTTTAAAAAAAGTATTTTTTCCTATAAATGGGCTGAATCTTGCACTTATTTTGAGGCTCCTCTGCACAAAACCCTGTTTGCCAGCACTCCATGCAGGACTTCTCTGCCAGAAACGGGCTTGTGCAAAATTCCCCTTTTCTGCCACCCACGGCTTTTTAGACACATGGACTCCTTGTAAACTCTCCTCTGTGTTCCTTAGGTGACACACAGTTCTCCTGGGCACCTTTTTAAGAACTGTAGCACTGGGACAAACACAACAGGCTGGAGAGGTGGGTCTGTGTGAGCCTCATGAGGTTCAACAAGGCCAAGTGAAAGATCCTGCACCCGGGTCGGGGCAACCCCTGATATCTACAGGGGCTGGGGACGAAGAGCTGGGGAGCAGCCCGGTGGAGAAGGACTTGGGGGTGCTGGGGGGGTGAAAGCTGGACATGACACGGCAATGAAGCCAACGTCCTCCTGGGCTGCATCCCCAGCAGCGTGGGCAGCAGGGCAGGGAGGGGATCCTGCCCCTCTGCTGCGCTCTGGGAGACCCCCCTGCAGTGCTGGGGCAGCTCTGGAGTCCTCAGCACAGCAGAGACATGGACCTGCTGGAGCGGGGCCACAGGAGGCCCCAGCAATGATGGGAGGGCTGGAAGCCCTCTGCTGGGAGGCCAGGCTGGGAGAGTTGGGCTTGTTCAGCCTGGAGAGGAGAAGGCTCCACGGAGACCTTCTGGTGGGGCCTTGCAGGACTTCAGGAGGCCTACAAGAAAGCTGGGGAGGGGCTTTTGACAAGGTCTTGAAGTGACAGGATGAGGGGTAATGGTTTTAAACAGAGAGGGAAGATTTAGATCAGAAATTCGGAAGAAGTTCTTCACTACAAGGGCAGTGAGACCCTGGCACAGGTTGCCCAGGGAAGCTGTGG